>JAGFPH010001900.1:143640-182554 GCA_018207615.1 Philaenus spumarius
CAGGCTTTCAAAGTTTCAAATTAAGCAATAGCGAAGCATTGCCGGGTCCACTAGTACCCATATAAAATAATTTGCATTAACATTAAAAATAGTCATATGATTAATACGCTTTCTACCACCTGCTCTGATTATAAGAATCTTATTTTAACCACAGGGCACTTCAACATTAATTTGTCAATACACTCACTAAATTGTGTTCGTTAATTTAATCTAAATATCTAAATATAATATATTTACTAGAGGGCTTCGCCCCCTGCTCGCTTTGTTCACCAACGTCCACAGTGTTTTGGGGCGAAACAAATGCAAACAGATTATTGTATACTATTTTCACGGGAATAACGATTGATTGATTAGGTCCAGATATTTTTTATTTTGATATAGAAGAGTGGTAATGTTCAAGTTATAAAATATGACCAAAGTGTGATACGGTAAAGCAGTAGGCCTACTTCAAAATGAATAGAGTTAGTAGTAATGAATAAAGTTAGCCTAATTTTTAGTAATAGGGGTTTGAATCATGGATGTAGTAAGCCTTTTTCGTTACTATGCCCTTTTCGTTGTTTATTTTTGAAATTACCTAACCCTAAACAACTGTTGGTTGCAAGAAAAAATACCTGATTCTTAATTAGCCTCGTTGGTTGCTATGGTAATAAATGTAAGTGCTTTGAAGAAATAACGAGTGTTGGTTCAGTATAAACCTAACCTAATCCGTACTAACCTAATTTTCTAATCATATACATAACCTAACCTTACCTAATCACAAAAATCAGATAAAACCTAAACTATCTAGCCTTACCCTGTCTAGCTACAACCATAACCAAATGTTTCCTACACATAACCAAAACATAGATTTAAAAACAGTTCGCAACCGTAATATAAATCACTGGGAGAAACCCCTGCGTGCTCCGCACGCCAACTCCATTGGAACCTTCTATATACATAATCATGTTTATGTTTTCTTTATAATAAAGGTGTAGGATTAATAATAACCCCAAAGATAAGATGGTAAATAATGTTAAACGTTCAAATCAAATTATTTCGTATATTTTATAACAGCAGTTATAATAAAGGTTAAATGAACCAGCAAGGCTCAGGTCTAAACTTTAATAAAAACCTAACCTAAAAGTTAGAAATACAAATAATTGCTTCAAAGTTTGAAATCAGGTGTTAATGAAAATATTAGAGCAAACAACTGTTATTTTATTCAATTGGATGCTATTGGTAATGAATGTAAATACATTCAAGGAATGTTTCGGATCATCAGTCTAGGCCTAACTTAAGAATTTTTTGCAACTAAATTTTTATCAAAACGAATTATAGCCTATGTTACTCAGGGATAGTGAAGCTTTTTATTAGTAAAACTATTTTTTCAATCGGTTCATTAGTTCCAGAAATTGCCCCCTACATACAATATTTTAGTAGCCTATATGTTTACTTTTAAAAGAACACAAAATCTTTACAATCTGTTTTAACCCAGCCCGCCCCAAAATATGCTTTTCATAATATTTTTTAGAATGTTATACCTAATCCGTAATAGCCTAATCACAATGGATATGCAATTTATCCGCAAAAACTTATTTTGTATGGCGTAATTTAACTTATTTGACTAGAACTGTGATCACTATTCATTCTACAAAAACAAAAACATCTGTTTAAATTTCAACAGAGATTTTACGTTTGCATAGTGTAGAAATACAAAGTGAAGCTCAAATAAAACCCCTATGCGAGGAATCAATAAAATCAAGTCCATTGGTCCTCCTGTCAGACGGTATGCATGGCGCTACATTCGTTTTCATTAGGGCTTCATTAGGCCAGGCAATTGTCACTGACTGCAAGCAGGGAGTCCGAACCAAATGAACAAATTTCCGGCGTGCTTGTGGGGGTTCCGATCACACCCCTTGCATTAATTACCCCCCGCACGCCCCTTTGCAGTTACAATCTAATTAAAATAAATCAATCAACTCGTACTTTGGTGTTTTCTTGAACAAACTAATTTACAAATCGGTCCAGTACTTGTAAACACAGACTGTATTGGTTTTAGCCTGCTTAAAATGTATTGATATCGTTGATTCTCGTATACAGATCACGTTTATTAATTATAGAGTGAATCTCAAATTTTATAAATTTGGTCTGAAATTAAAAACCAATTTTTAACAAATGAGGAAAATTTAAGCCTTTTCTCTTTAAAAGTAGTTTTTCCATTTAGAGTGTTTAAACGGCAATTTTTATTAAAACTTGTATGTTTACTGGGTACGAAAATGGTACTGGAGTGGTTAACAAGTTGCGAGGACAAATTTGTCCCAGACCATTTTGATTCACATCGTGTGTCGCGTCAAGCGCCGCCGGACAATGGAAACTGCCTGCAACAAGTTGTGGCATTTGCGCAAGCGCACTGCTCTATAGTCCGTTTACAGTTTAGTTGGTAGCATGGGGCAGGGATCGTCCATGCTGTTTAAACGGAGATTTTACGCTAGTAGCCCGCATGAAAACATCAACCTCATAAAACTAATTTAAACTAGTTATTAGGAATATGTTTCCTTTGATATGGTTTTTTTATTGATATTTATATTTTCAAGAATAATTTGTATTAAGGCTCGGCTCTCCACATTCAAAACGGCGAAGTTGGGTACCAATTTCAATGTTAAATAACCAAAACATACCTTCACTATTAAGCATATTTTTGTGCTGTTTTTGTTAAAAAATGAAAGCTGTATTTTTTTTCTTAAAGTAAAATAGATTGTGGGTGTTGATTGCTCAGGATTTTTGCAATATCTCTTTTTGCAACTGAGTAAAAAATTAATAAAGTTTACTATTTTTTACTATTTATATCATACGTTTATGAAAACAATAAAACGGTTTCTGAAAATGTATTCGGCAATCAACATCCGCATATGACAGTACTTCAAAATGAAACCAAATTTTTAAATTTATTCCACGAATTAAAGGAAAAAAATGACTTATTCTGTAGCATTGCTCTTATGGGAATCAGATTCAATACGGCGGGCAGGGAAGCGCCCCCTTAATGTGGAAAGTGAAAAAATAATTGTTTTGTTTATATTTATATTGACGGAAGAACACTGTTTTTCTAGGAAAGTAAATGATTGAATATAAATTATAGAAAGTGACAGTAATGATAATGTAAAAACTACATTCACGTTTTTTGTGTCTGTTTTTATGGTCCAACAATGTATAGCATATATTTTTGGTTTAGGATTGCAATTTTCAATAGTTGGTATATATTGTTTTTTTTGATCAAACATGTTTTTTATGCGTGAGTGATAGTGGTAAAGAAAAAACTATTTTAAAGATTTTGTTTGTGTGCTTCTTTTTAAAATGACAAACTGGAACCATTTAATTGGTTATATTGGTTTTATTGGTTCTATTGGTCCATTGGATTGGTTTTATTTCACTTCTATTATTTTCTAAATAACTTTCTGGACTAAATTATGTATACACTATAGGCCAGTCGGTAGGGGTAGTATTAGACCAAAAGTTCCAGTAATTTACTTTTTTTTTTTTAATTATTATTAAAAAACATTTTTTTCGATATTCCTTAATATTTCGAGCTGGAATGAAGATAAATAAAAATACCACCGTGTAGAAGAAGTATTTTTCAATAAAAAATTTCATATGTATTTCTTTCGTCCGAGTAATGGTATGTCTGGAAAAAATAGATAATGCAGGTATGTATTTTGCATCAGTGCGACTCGGCGGCACGGCTGAAGACCTATTTTTTTAAGCGAGGCCCAGTACATTATAAACTATTGCATAGTTATAATGTAATTAAATAAATAGTTTAATAGGGCGTTTTCAAGAGGAAAGTGTCAGCTTTACGATGGCATGTTTTTTTTCACTATACATAATCATCTAACAAATACCCAAATATATATATTGAAATTTAAAAAAATATAATTTAATTGGCTCAAAGAAAAAGAAAATTGGTTATATGGAGTTTTTAGGAAGAACTGATTCATATAAAATACGAAAATTCAAAATAGCGGATTTAAAATGGCTGCCATTTTCTTTAAAAATTCAACTTTTTTATATTCAAAATAACACAATTTCGTTAAGACTAGCGTAATAGCCTATACGCAGTCTCGATTAACTTGTCTTCGAAAAAAATCCATTTTCTCTCAAGATAATCATCCAATTTGTATGAAATTTAAAATATTCATAAACAATATGTTTATAAATATAATATACAAAAATTATACATCTGCGATAGTTTTAAACTAAATAGGCCAGCAAGTTTATGAACGAATAATTAATTATCAATGAATATGTTTTTATATGATAATTTCCGTCCATACGTATAGCAGATCTAAGTTGGCCATTTTGTAATATATCAAATTAAAACTTGGTATAGCACGTGAAAAATTTTTTTTAACTTATATACCAAGACTCAAGTTGGTATCTTAAAAATTTGATGAGCTAGAGCCATCAGACCTATCAATGAGCCTCACGATTTTTTGCTTACCGAACGCTGTAGCCCTTTCAATCTATTCCAGTTTCGTCAATTTTTGGAATATCAACATCAAATTTGTTTTACAAGTTGAATACACCAGTATAAATATTCTTAGTAAGTATGAACGATTTTTTTCATGTCATTTTTAAAAACGAGGCGCTTGAAAATAGTCTTCTGTTTTACCTATCTTGTTTTAACTATAACACCTTTGGATTCAACGACTCCATTTTCGACATTTTTGAACATATCGATTTAAAAATTGGTACAGAAGCTACAAACACAATTGTTTTCTGCTATACTTATTTTAAAAATGATATTTAAAAAATTGACTAATCTGCAGCCGATCAACTCAAGCGTTTTGATAAAAAATATAAAAAGGTCTAAAATTATACTTTTTTAAGTTACTTGTGCTTTTAAAAGTAAATAATAAAAAAGATTTATACTCCTTGATCTTGTTTAAATCTATATGTTTAACTTGTAAAAAAACTTTCAGGTTGATATTTTGAAAATTTTCTAAACTGGAGCCGTTTAAAATGAGTTCGTGGTTCCGGTACTCCTAAAATTGAGAAACCCATTGATAAGTCAAGTGGCTCTAGATCGGATAATTTTCAAGATAAAAAGCTGAGACTCAGCATAAATGTTTAAAATTTACATTTTAACTCCTATGTCAAGTTTCAATTCGATATATTAAAATTCAGCCAATTTAGAATGAATTCAGCCGCTTCATATATGAATGAGATTTCCTTTTTAGTGATTTCCCCTGCTGCAAAATACATACCTGCATTATCGAATTTTTTCCAGACAAACCATTGCTCGGACGAAATAAATAAATAAATGTGGCCTTTTTTATTGAAAAATACTTCCCCTACACGGTGGTATTTTTTATTTATTTTCATCCCAGCTCGAAATATTAAGGAATATCGAAAAAAACGTTTTTCGATTTTTTTCTACTTTGTGAAATCGATAGACTGGTAAACTCTTTTTTATATTAATCTGCATATTTTAAGGTACTTATAAAAAAAATCAGCCGTATTGCAAATTACTGGTAGTTATAACCTACGCCGACTGGTCTACTAATATTTATATTAATTACTCTGCACATTAAGTAAATATTGGTTAGCAGTTATAGGTAAAATGATCATCGGTTCTAGGGTTAATAGACGCAGCAGAGCGTGGATGTTACAAATGGACTGACTGATACCCTATTCTCCTCAGACCACAAAACTCTAGAACTAATTTCACCCTTTAAACCTTCTCTTTTTGCAGACTAAAGGATCACGAAGATTGGCCTCGGAGACAGGTCGCATAAGCTCTAATGAACAGAGTCATCTCTCTCTGGACCTGAAATTATCATTTAAATTTGATCCCCTAGGGTTTAACTAGACCGCCAATGCGACGCCGGATGTCACACTTCAACACGCTGGGTATCGAAATTATTATGGTTTTATCCGCTAAATTAAACGACTCAAAATTGATAAACGTTTGCCTAGTAGGAGTGAGTGTATTTTTTAGTTTAAAGGGCTCTGGTTAGCTGGTCCTAGCGCTCAAGCGTAAGCGGTCACATCTCAATTAATTTTTATACTTGAGAAATAAATAAAAAATCAGTAAAAAACTAAATTTCTGAACTCTTCCATTTTTTACGTATTGTCTTTAGTTTTCGTATTATTTCGAAAAAATACAATTAGTTTAAAAATGAAAAAAGTTATTTTTCTATTTCAACATTTTTCAAATGCAGGCATTCTAAACCGGTCAAACTTCCCAAACATATTATTAGTACTTAAAGAAAGTAAATGGATTACGATCAATTTCAAATTCTTGCAGTAAAGCCGTTGGTTTCATTGTCTACTTTTTATTTTCCTACAACTGTTTAATAAAGTCCTACTCACAGCAGTGCGCAAACTGAACCACATGCGTTCAGCGTCAAGTAATTATATAACTCTTTGTTTTACTTTATCGCACGCCTTAACAGCTGGAGTAGTCATGTTTTGAAAATTTGGATTGTTATGGAACTAACTTCTGTAAAACAGTTGTTTTTTTACTTTCTCCCCCTATACCATAGTATATGGAGAAAGTATTGTATTCGTCAAAATTTTCGAGTTTGAGTTTTTGGTGGAAATATCCGTTTTGGGTCCCCCTGAACCTAAAAAAGTGGTTTTCGGAGTGATGTCTGTGGGGATGTCTGTGTGTGTGTGTGTGTGTCGGTGGGGGTGTGTCTGTGTGGATGTTATCAGACGTAGAGCCTAAACCAGTAGTCCGATTTTGATGAAATTTGGTATGGAGGTACTAATTCACGGTATGTCCAGGGTTTTTTTTCATTTTTGTGAAATTTTTTATTTTTAAGGGTAATTTTCCCATAAAAACCCATAAAATAACGGAAAAATCTACTTTTCTCAAAAACGGTTCTAACGATTTTGATTAAAATTTTTTATTTTATTAGGGACCTAAATTACTATGAACTATAAAATTTTAATCAAAATCGTTCGAGCCGTTTTTGAGAAAAGTTGGGTTTTCCGTTATTTTATGGATTTTTATGGGAAAATTTCTCTTAAAAATAACAAAATAAGTTCCTATAATGAGGGAGAAAGTATGTGTCAGTTTCCTGATACCGTTTATTTTTTTAACTAAAACACGAATTTAAAATGTAGCTGTAGGAAACACGTTGTGTGTAATTTGTCATACTCTATAAACTTTGCCGCCCTCGGCTAAATGTTTGTTTCGTGTGACAAACTCAACTTTGCGCCCTAGATACACAAATAACTATATCATAACTTGAAGCCTAATACTATTGCGCGTTTACAGTTTAGTTGATAGCATTGGATCGGGGTAGGGTGTTGGTGATAGCGGTGAACTAGATCGTGACGCATGCGCTGTATTGGTAAAGTTTGAGTGAATAACAGACACACTATATATAAGCGGATTTTTCCTGAGTGACTGACTGACATAGAATCAGCGTGGAGCAAAAACTGCTTAAAATACAATTACGAAAATCTAAAGTTATATTTCTTATTGGGTCCTAAGAAAATATTTTGTAAAAATTTTATTTTACAGCTTAAAAATCGTGATAAAAAGCTGTTCGGATAAAAAGTTAGAAACACAGTGATGTTTGTTTACATTCATTACCATAGCAACCAACTTGGCAAATTTAGAATCAGTTTATTATTATTCACGACAAACGGACTTTTTAGGTTAGATTAACAAACTAAATTCAAACAGAAATAAAAATAACTTCAACCTATTCACTTTACTTTCTCACTATACTATAGTATAAAGTATAGTGATCACAAAAAAAATGGATGTTGAGATTGTTGTGGAAAACCCGTTTTCGGACCCGCTGAGTAAAAAAAAGTGGTTTTTACAAAATGTCTGTCGGTCTGTATGTAAGGGGATATATTAAAGTAGTAGAGTAACTAATAAATATTTATACAAAGCTAGAGAGAAAACTATTCGATTGATTTGGAACAAATTTGCACCAAACATGTCAATTAGGCCTGTATAAATGCATGAAAAAAGGGTTTTGAATTTTTTTGGAAAAACCCCCTTTTTTTCCCCAAAAAAACCCAAAAAATAAGTTATTATTTTATAAAAAAACGGTTCCAAATATTTTGATAAAATTTGGCTTATTTTTAACCCTTCATGTACCTTAATATATGCAAAAAGCAACATCTTTCTAAAAACTCTCGTTTAGCTAATAATAATAAATGATTTTTAGTGGGTTTTTTCGCCAAAAAGGGGGTTGTTTTTCAAAATCTTTTTTCGTGCATCTATACAGGCCTAATTGACATGATTGGTGTAAATTTGTTCGAAATCGATGGAATAGTTTTCTCTCTAGCTTTGTATAAATTAGTTACTCTCCTACTTTAATGTATCCCCTTTCAATTACAATTACAATTTTATAAAGTCACAGTGAATTTTTTTAACACGTTCACTCCTACGCGAATTTAACACGTTCACATTTCTTGTGCTAGAAGCTGACCTTTTATTTTTTATATTTACAGCCTAAATGAGTAGAAATTACTTTATTGTTTATTTTTAAACCTTCCTACGTAATAATCACTAATATTTTAAAGCGATTCCATATCACATAGGCTTACAATTGGCGTCGAAGCACGCAATGCACTTTGTATTGAAAATACTCGCAATACGGGGGTTAGCGTACGAAGAACGCAATGCATTGAGTGTTGAAAATACTCCAAACACGGGGGTTGGCGTGCGATGCAGGCAATGCACTGTGTATTGAAAATACTCCCAATACGGGGGTTGGCATGCGAAGCACGCAATGCACTGTGTATTTAAAATACTTCCAATACTGGGGTTGGCGTGCGAAACAGTGTTGGGCCGCTTCTCATAGTGTTCAGTGTCAAGCTCGCATGTGTGTCCTTAGCAGTGAACGTGTTAATGTATCCCCTCTCCTACTTTAATACAATTACTATAGTACGGAACGTGACAAATTATTTTATATAAATATCGGCTTAACTAATTCAAACGCACTGATATGAATTGTGGGGCACAAACTAACCCTTTGTGAATGAAGGGAGTCAGTCTCTCTGGGCACACAATTTCCATTTAAATTTGATCCAGACTGAGTAAGCCAGAGGCCGACTCTGTGTCGCCACATATCAAGTAAACATCACACTCGATTACGCTGCAAATCTCAACAATAATCAACTGACGGGATATCATTGGCTAAATAGAGCGGGAATACCGGGCCGTAGTGAGCTTGCGCGATATTTTTTGTCGATCAGAATATTTAAATCCGATTATTGGTATTGATGGTAAAGAATCTATTAAATTGCGTAGTGGAATTTCATGTATAATTTCTGCGATATAGTGTATTCGTGTCTGTAATACTATCGGATATACCATGCCGCTTTTTCATTCTGTTTGTTTTATTACATTCCAATTAATTATAACTCTAATTTTAATACAGTTGTAAGATTGACCATAACCTCAAAGCTAATATGGTAACATAAATGTGTTAATCAAATTATTATTTGAAGGGTAGCTACCACTGTAAAATAAAAATAAATTGCACTCAATTCCTACAAACTATAATTAAAAACTATTTAATATTATTCTTGTTTAAATAACAAATATTATTTAATTAGATAATTTAAGGGTTAGCAACATCGGGACGAAGCTGGGGAAGTGATTGATTTAATGTTGGGACCGTATCACCTGTTTATTGACTTCAAAGCTGTATATTATTGGATAAATAGAAAAAGAGATAAGTTTTGGATACCCTTAAAAATAAATTATATTGACCGCTGTGACTGCAAAAAAAAAACAATAAACGGTACCAGATAACTGCCACATACTTTCTCCCAGTTGAAGCTTTATACCTTCCCAAGAATAGCATAGGAGGTGGTTATTAAGAATTGCAAAAGTAGGACATACCATGGAAAATATTAGATGCATGTAACGCACATCCATATTATATTATTGTATTATAATATTATTCTTATTATTAAAATTATTCGATCGATTTCGAACAAATTTGCACCAAACATGTCAATTTTAGGCCTGTATAGATGCACGAAAAAAGGTTTTGCAAATTTTAAAAAACAACCCCCTTTTTGGCCAAAAAACCCCAAAAATCAGTTGTTATTATTATTACCTAAACGAGAATTTTTAAAAAGATGCTGTTTTTTGCATATGGTAGGGTACATGAAGGGCTACAAATAAGCCAAATTTGATCAAAATCGTTAGAACCGTTTTTGAGAAATTTTGATTTTTCTCGTCAATTTTGTTGGGTAAAACCACTAAAAAATAAAAAAACACCCCTGGAGATATTCTAGAACTACACTTTTGCATACCAAATTTCATCAAAATCGGACCGTGGGTTTGGTCTCCAGCTCTGTACACATCCTAACAGACACACGGACACATCCTAAAACCACTTTTTTTGGGTTCAGGGAGCTCAAAAAAAAAAAATTCCTCTAAAAATATTATTGGGTTCAGGGAGCACCAGAACAGATAATTCCACTAAAAATTCAAATTAGAAAATTTGGATGAAAACAATACTTTCTCCGTATTCTGTGTATAGGGGGGGAAGAAAGTAAAAAGCACCGTAAAAACACAAAATAATTTGTCAGAGATATAATGGACACCGTCAAGGCGATCCACTATTGTGCCAGTTTTTAGCGAATTTCTAAAGGAAAGAAGAGCTATTTATTGCAGCGACTCTTATGGTTAAACCTAAGGTCGGGAGTGGTCAATGAGCCCGAACACGTTATGGGGTGTTATACAGAGTGATGCTAAAGTTCAATAAAATTCAAACATTTCCGCGAGTTTTTGACAGTGCAGACTAAAGACATTGATATAAAATTAAAATAACAACTAAAAGCACTAACACCAGCAGAACGCCTCAACGAATGACACAGATTTACCAACATCAAACAAGCACTTTAAAAAAACACGCCTCATCATCCAGAGAAAATAAAGGTGCGTTAAATTTTGTCTTATATTTTATGTCCTTAAAAAATGTGGGAATCCTATTAAAAATATTTGGTGCAGAATGCAAATAGAATTTCACAAAAGCTTCTTTGAACGGACGAGGCAAATCTCTATTAGATTTAGACCGCAGTCTTTGTCGGTATATACATTCTGATCAGATAAATTCTGCCCACTTCTAAGATAAAATAATTTTAATACTTTGAAAATATATGAATGTCTCAATGGAAGAAGTTTTAACTGCCTAACAATGGCAAAGAATGTGAATTTTTAGGGACTTTTAATATGCATCTTATGAGGTGTTTCTGTTGTATAACTATTGGCCTAATATTTTGAAAGTAAATGCCGCCCCAACATTCAATACCATACTGAATTCTGGACTCCACTAAGGCATGGTAAATTTGTTTATTCATTCATAAGGAACACACATTTCTCAAAAGATAGAAACTACGAAGACTGACAAACAAGCATTTTCCAGTTTAACCTCTGATCTATAAACAAACCCAAGTAAAGTAGGAAATATATGTGAAGAAGCGATTTGCGCAGGTAGGGAGGAGGTATGTTATGTGTGGGGGGGTGGGGAGATTTGACTGCTGAGGACACTACTACCCATTTTCTTTTTTTACGTCCGGAGCGCGGCTCATGGCTTACTGTGTCACTGACACTATTTGTGGACTTTCATAATTACATGTTTTTTAAACTTATTACTACATCTTAAATTACATTACAATGTATTAATTAAATAACGTTAGAATACCTTAAGTTAGAATAGATTTTAATTAGGATAACGTTAGAATAGATTAATAATATAACGTAAGAATACGTATTAGCTGACTGGTATTAGCTATACAGTATTATTTTTTCAAAAAATAGCATGCTGTACAAAATATTGTTGACTATACCTCGTGTAATGAGTTGCATGTTTTCAGCTCTTACATTTCTAGATTTTTCATAGCGCACATTATTTAAAAACATGTTTTTCCTTCATTACTAATTACAAAATGTTTTTAAGTGTGTAAAATTTATTCAGTTTGTGCTTTTTTGAGTGGTACTATTTTTATTATAATTAAAAAATGATATGACCCTGTTATTTGAATCCAAATTAGAACGATGTTTTTAGGAAAGGCAGTGCACTAGATTACTAGATAACGCGACTAACCTCTGTCACCTCGATACGCTGACCTCCACGCTGTTAGCGCATGCGCATTGGCCGTCCCTGCTTCTGCGCATACATTCAGTCGCTTCTTCACATATATTTCCTACTTTACTTTATTTATTCAACATTCTTGATAATATCACAATCACAATCATTCTAACGTTCATTTATTGAACCAAATCCCTTGTTATGATACTTCACAGATTTATCAAAAGTTCCTCTCAACGATAGATTAAAAAGTATATAGCTGCTCTTGGATACATTTAAAAACATGTTGTTTTTTTAAAAACCACAGTTGTAAAGATTTTAAATCGTTAAATAATTTAAACTAATTAGGATTTAAATCATCAAAAATATTAAAAAAATAAAATAAAATAGAATAAATCATTTTATTTATTAAAACAAATATTTATTCTAATACAGATTTTAAAACTTATTTGTTTTTTATTTTTTTACTAGCTGACACGTACGGCGTTGCCCGTGGTGGTTAGTATTTTCAGTCTTTTTAACGTAATTTTAATCTTTTGAAGTGTTCAGTTAGTGAGTGGTATTTGGCTTTTATATATAGAGATCTTAAATAATAAAAGCACTATTGTCATAATAATAAAAGATCTGAAATTATGATTTTAGTAACTTTGATCCCCCCAAACCCCTCCTAAAATTTCGAAATTTTTCATACCCTTTCTTAGAGAGCGCCTAAGGCCCTAGAGGAAGCTACATACCAAATTTCATTCCAATCCGTTCGGGCGTAATTTGAGGATGATCAAAAACGCATTGAAAACGCAAGGAAAAATGCAAAAACGCCTATTTCTGGCGTAATTTTGGGAGAATCTCAAACATTTTTTAACAGACTACTTTTAGGCCTTAAACGAACCTAAGTACCAAATTTCAACATTTTCTGCCAATTAGTTCTCGAAAAAGCTGAGAAAACGCAAAAAATCGCTAGAAAAACGCGAATATTGGGCGTATCTTTGGGATGTTTTCAAAATCCGTTCTTAGTGCGCGTCTAAAGGTCCAACTGAACATGCATGCCAAATTTGAACTCATTTGGTTCAGTAGATTTTTAGTTCTGCTTATGAATGAATCAGTGCCATTTTGCTTTTATATAGATAGATTTGCCATGATTCTGTATATTAAAATGAAGTCGCATATAATTGTATGTAGAATAGGCTACAAAACATTGAAAAATATAAACTTCTGAGCTTGTTGGGTACGAGAGTTTGGATTGGTGGTTTACTTTACACAAATTTTCTCTTCTGAACGAGGGCTTTAAAATGCGGCATCACACAATTAAGGTTACTATTTAAAATGTTTGACTTGCCGTGCCCCTCTTAACCGAAAAATGGTAAAATTCATTCATACCCCTAAAAGGTGCAGAATTCACCCAATATAACTTTGATTTTTATCAATAGCTCGACACAAATTTAGGTTAGGCCTATGCTGAACCAAAACATGTTTCTCGAATGCATTTATTAACCATCAACTAAATTGCCTGAAAGTTTGGAGTTAATACGTGTAACAGGTTTAAACTTACGAAGGGGTTGCGGAACTTTAGCATCACTCTGTAGATACAATTTTTAATGACACCCTATAACGTGTTCGGGTACTTTGATGGGTGTTCATTGACCACGCCCGACCTTATTTTTAACCATAAGAGTCGCTGCAATAGCTCATCTTTCCTATGGAAATTCGCTAAAAACTATTCGGCAGAATAGTAGATCACCTTGACGGTGTCCATTATATTTCCGCAAACTTTTACATCTTCTGTATATATGTATATGTGTGTTCGCACTCTAACGGCCGCATTTAGTCCAAATTTGGTACTCACGTTGATTTTCTAAGACCTCGGGGACGAGTTCGTTAGCCAAACAAGTTAAACAACCTGAAGCACGTTTTTGGACAAGAAGTAACAGTATTTGAAATTTTTCGTACTAGAAAAAAACTTTTTGGGTCTTGGGGTTTATCTAAACAAAAAAATATAGGAAGTCCTTCTGCACATTTGGTTTTTTACACGACACTAAAGCGGGCCTGGTTGCTCCAAAATCGATCAAAACGTAAAATACCATAAAAGTAACCACGTGGTTGTGGTTGATTTTAACGTGGGGGCAGATTATTATTGAAGGGAAAAAAGTCTGTCCGCTGCGAGCGAAGCGAAGCAATCCGTAATCTGAGGCACCGAGGTCGAGACGCAAACTCTCAAAGCCGCGTAAGCCGGGGCTGGAGGCTGAGCTGCACACAACTTCTACTAATACATTTCGTATAAAATACCATAAAATTAGGCCATACTAGGTTAAAATTCACGTGGTTAGGCCGACAGTGGAGTGAAGCGAAGCAGTCCATAATAAAAGGACACAAGATAGCTACTCAGAGCATTCGTCTGATTATCTTAAACACCTTTAAATTGACTGGGTGGTCTTCTGGAGTGGGTAAATATCTCTTTGAAACAATAGTAAATTTGAATTTTTCATGTTGAAAATAAAGTAACATAATGTAACCTTTTCTTAAAATTTTATATTCGGACATTTGACATCATTTGTGTATAGTACATAATATAATAATATTTTTATTTTTCCGCATCTCCTCTGAGGTTTTACATTTAATACGTTTTGAAACTGTACCAATAACCGCGACCAGTTATGGGTCATTAATTAAAAAAAAAAAAAAAATTTGTTTTAGTTCTTATGATAAAATAAATTTATGCGGTGCCACTGTGTGTAATTATCACCTAACACTATTTGATCTGGTAGTAAAAGAATATGTTTGGGGTTTTTTTGGCAAAAAAGGGGGTTATTTTTCAAAAAAAAATTCGTGCATCTATAAAGGCCTAATTCACATGTATGGTAAAAATTTGTTCGAAATCGATCGAATAGTTTTCTCTCTAGGTTTGTTTACATACAAATATAGAGACAGACATTTTGTCAAAACCATTTTTTTGGGACTCAGGGGGTCCCAAAACTGATATTTCCACAAAAATATCAACATATATTATAGTGAGAAAGTAAAATTGAATATAGCATAACATGAATAACAAACAGAAGGCAAAAGATAGTGTGTTATACAGTTTATTTGCAACTAAAATATGTCTACGTGTCCATAGTTTAAATTTACTATTGTTTTAAATGGTAACCACTCCAGTACCATTTTCGCACGCAGTAAATTTAAAAGCGTACCTGTAAGATAACCAGAATTGCCATTTAAACATTTTAGATCGAAAAAATAATTTTGATGAGAGAAGCAGTCCTAAGTTTCCTCAATTGTCAAAAATAGTTTTTTATTACTAGACCAAATTTATAAAATTTGAGATTCACTCTATAATTAATAAACGTATAAACGTGTTCTGTATACAAGAATCGACTATATAAAAACACTCTACGCAGGCTAAAATCAATACAGTCTGTGTTTACAACAACAGGACCGATTTGTAAATTAGTTTGTTCAAGAAAACACCAAAGTACGCGTTGATTGATTTATTTTAATTAGATTGTAACTGCGAAGGGGCGTGCGGGGGGTAATTAATGCAAGGGGTGTGATCGGAACCCCCACAAGCACGCCGGAAATTTGTTCATTTGGCTCGGACTCCCTGCTTGCAGTCAGTGCTGCCAGTGACAATTGCCTGGCCTAATGAAGCCCTAATGGAAACTAATGTAGCGCCATGCATACCGTCTGACAGACGGACCTATGGACTTGATTTTATTGATTCCTAGCATAGGGGTTTTATTTGAGCTTCATAAGTTTTTCATAACACATGTTATAAGAAGTTCTTATGTGCTCGTGTTCTTATAACATTTGTTATGTTTTATTTACAATAAAGAAAGATGTAGGATTAATAATAACCTCCAAGCTAGGAGGTATACATTGTTAAGTGTCCAAATCAACTTATAACGTATATTTTATAACAATAATAGTGTAATAAAAGTACCATCAAGGCACAGGCCTACAATGAAAGAAAAACCTAACCTAATGTTAGAAATACAAGTATTTGTTTTAAAGTTTGAAATCAGTTGTTAACGGAAATATTAGAGCAAGCAGCTGGTTAGTGTACCGACACTACATATATTTAATTACTATTTTGAATGGCGACCCCGTTGCCTAAAATGTTTAGTATAGTGTTTGTTGTTTTTAAGACCAACTGATGGCCCTGTTTTTCAAAAAGTGCATAAAAACGCTTGTGAAAGACTTGATTTTGTGATTTGAACTTCGGAAGGCTTCTTCACTTCCATGTACTTTGTGCTTCCCGGTAAACATTTGCATATATTTCGTCTTCTTCTTCCTCGAAAAAAGACTATGCGAAAACGGGGAAGGGCTTGGGGAAGGGAGAATTGAGGATATTTTAAAACAAAATTTTAGTTTTTTATTTTAAACACATTTTTCCAGTTATTTTTGAAATGATAACTTCTATTGGCCCGTTGGGCACTTTCGCTTGACTATGTTTCTGAAATCTCGCGTCACGCAATTTTTGCGTAGACACAAGTCAGAGGGTGGAGAGGGAATAGATTATAATTATCACTATTTTTCGCATACATAATATAATTATTATAATATTATTACATAGTAATATTATAATTCTAGTAATATTACAATATTATAATTATTATATTATTATATTATCTAACATATAAAAGCCAAATACCAATATTATAATTATCCTTATATATAATTCTGTAAGCGAAATTTTAGATTCAAAATGTGGGAATTTGGTAAATTGGAGGATGATGGGAGGGGTATCAAAGGTATTCATTCAAGGAACGAGGGAAAAATATAAGTTTTTTCTAAAATTAAAAATTAAGGGGTTTTTGGAGTCTCCGAAAAACGAAAAATCCCCATAATTAAATACATGAGAATTTAAAAACGTCTGCTTTGTTTACATTAAAACATTTGGTATTAAATAAATAAATTAAAAACGTAAAACAGCTATTCTGTAGTTTACATTAAAACATTTGGTATTAAATAACTAAATTAAAAACATAAAACAGCTGTTCTATAAAATAATATGACACTTAATGTAAATTATATTTTTAAATAAAATCTGCTACTTATTAACCTATAAAAGATACACGTTGACACACACATAGAAGAGAAACCTTATAAGTGTGAAGGTACAAGTTTGGAAGGTTGTATGGCTGTTCTATTAACTTTTAATACATTCATTATAATTTTCTTAAAATTTTGCATAAATTCTATCATGTTATCAATTAGGGGAAGACCAGCAAGACGTGGGAGAGTGTTCAGGAATGTAGCGGACAGACGTAATGCAGATCGGCGAATAAGAGACCAAAGAGATCCACAAGGGAACGATGTCATAGACGATTACCCGCTTTCAGAAAACGTTTGGAAAATGAATTAATTGTTGTGTCTCATGGTTTAGGTCTTCTAAGCAAGACTTGCAATCACTGTGGAGCATTTCATTTCGCAGAGTAGGCCACAAATGAACATTTCAACGCATGTTGTTACAATGAACTAATTATTATGCCACGGCCACAAATAAATGACGAACTAAAAGAACTAATGCTGCATGATTCAAATTTCATAAAAAAAAACATAAGGCAATATAACAGTGTAATGGGTTTCGCATCTTTTTCTGCTACACAGAGAGATATTCCAGGAAATGGACCTTATTGTTTCAAAGTTCAAGGACAAATTCATCGATATATTTCTGACTTATTACCCCCTAAATGGTGATTTACCCTCATATGGTCAATTGTATTTCATTGGCACGTCAAGTAGCAACTGATATACGGCTGCAACGAATGAAAATAAGAATTTAAAACAAGATACACTGACTAAGTTAACAGACATACTATCTGTTAACCCTTACGCCCAAACCTACAAAAAAGCAGCTGATATAATTCAGCACCAGGAACAAAACCGCAGCCTAGAAATTCATTTTATCGACAATATTCCAATGGATATGAGAAGATTCAATCGACCTAGTGCTAATGGAATAGCTGCAGTTTTCAGTTCTACTAAGAGGGAGCCACCACAAAAACATCACGTCGTAGTTCACCAACTACGTAAAGGTGAACCCATACTGTTATCGGTTATGAGCCCTCACTGACACCCAATGGTATATCCCCTTTTATTTCCCTTTGGAGAACCTCGATGGGATCCAACATTAATTCACAATGGCCAAAGAAGACAAAGACAACGAGAAATGCTAACAATGTTACAGTTTGCATGTTATCGATTAGCGGTCCGTGAGAGGTTCTCACATATTCATGCCTCAAAAAAACTATTTCAACAGTTTGTTGTAGACATGTACACACGAATCGAAGGTGAGCGATTAAACTGCGAGTCGAGCATTACAAGGGTCTCCAAGATTTTGTATTGAATAAAGCTCAACTTAATAATCTTATTGCAGGTAAAATTGTTGTTCTACCACCTTCATTTGAAGGAACATGATTCAAAGGTATCAAGACGCCATGGAAATCGTTCAAAAGTTTGGTAAGCCAGATTTTTTTGACAATTACCTGTAATCCTAATTGGCCAGAGATACTTTCGTCTCTTAATGCAAACGAAACCCTAACAGATTGTCCTGACATTGTTTCTAGGGTATTTAGAGTTAAACTAAATGAAATAAAAAGAGATGTATTGAAAAATAATGTTTTCGGAATGGTAAGTGCATAATTTTATGAAATAGAATTCCAAAAACTTGGCCTGCACATTGCTATATGCTAAAATATTATAATTATGCAATTTCAAAATATGATATAATATTTTTTGACAATATATTTACTTGTGTAATTTGTTGACCTTTATTCTCCTCTAATATTAATAGTGATACAAAAATAAATCGGTCATAGAAGTTATCAATTCCAACGTGTGGTCTTAAGCACACCCAATGTTTTTTGTATTAGTACTCAACCAACACATAAAAATAATTTTGGAAATTCTCTCAACTGACGTCAGAGTTTTAGCTGCGTAATGTAATTATTATTTGTCCATATTTCTTTCTAGAATTAATCTTTTTGGGGGTTTTATCTAAACAAAAAATAATATAGGAGATTATTCTGCACAAGTTGCTTTTTACGCGACTTTACAACGCCTCAAAATCGATCAAAACGTAAATTCCCCGGTACCCGGTATACATCCACGTAGGGATTTTACCAAGGGGGCAGCTTGATCCGAGGACGAGGGCCGGGATGCATACCCGTTAAACGAGTTTACCCGCTTCGACCATAGAACTCTATTAACACACCTGGAATGTTAGAGTAGTGGCGTTTTGGAAGCGAAAAACGCTCCTTCCCCTCCACTTGTCGGTCAAACATCATCAATTATGCGACTTCTGCTGCAAAATATTTTAATGCACGCACTCATTAACTAGCTCCTCCATCGCACAGGGATCAACCGATTGTAATTAAACTTACATATTTCTAATCTAGAAGAATTGGGGATACCAACGGAGCGAACAACGTACAGATCAGTCAGTTAACAAATTTATAAAAATTCAAAATATAATCAGTCAAAAAAATCGTAACATGAAAAAGTTACTAAGCGTAAACTTTTTGTATTTTTGGGGTAGAAACAAACTTTAAGCGAAAAACATGTTGGAAATGAGTTGATTAAAAACTTTTACTTAAAACCTTTTTTATACTGTCACATTTAAAGGTTAAACGCGCGCTTTCGATACGCCACCGTCGCGTTAAGTTTGCAATATTCCTCATTTTGTAAACAGTGCTATAAATTACTTTGGTGGCAACAGTTTTTGTTTACATCCGATCACCTCCACTGGTGATGATCTTCATGAGTTACAACTAGTAAAAAGGATTTGCTATTTTTTTCAAAATACGATTCCATTATTTAGCCCAGACTCAATCCATGGATCAAAGTATAGCATCTATGAGCCTAAGGCAGAAATTAAATAAGTTAATTTTATTTAATAATACGTAAGATGCCTATGAACAGGTTTAGTCTTATATTATAATAAAATTTCATTTAAAATTGGGGTTTCAATTCATTTTGAATATTAACCTCTTTCCTGTGTCATTTTACATGCTATATGTTGGTTTCTCTTGTGATTCGGTTTATTAATTAAAAACAGCGGCAATGAAACAAATATCTATTTCCAAAATAAAAGCAAGAGTAGCTACCATAGACCACTTCCTGCCTGTAAAATAACAATAAGAAATACTTCAGTTTGTTAATACAATCAAATTCGTATAACAAAGCGCCGCGTCAGTTCACTGAAGTTGTGAAGACTGAACTGAGTAGTGCGAAGCGAATTGGTCAACAGCGGGAAACATTGTTACCATCTCTACAGAACAAAAAATAAATAATATTATTTAAAAATGTTTGGAATACAAATTGTGAATCAACTAATTATCTACAACTTTTCCGCTGGAAATTTCTTTTTAGCCCAAAAACAAAAAGATTACGCTTAGTGACTTTTTCGTGTCACACTTTTAAAACACTAAATATTTATCATTACTACAAATCAAATAAATTACCAAACTACAAGAAGTTTATACTGTTAGATTCCGTAGTTCATGCAGATAAATAATATATAAATTTTATTCTAATTACATGAATCTGGAGAGGCGCAAAAGCGTGTAAACGACAGGGTGCACAATGCTGAAATCCACTGAGCGGCCGTGAATGACTACCATGGAGTGGGGGCCCAAGACCGTTTTCTTGAACACAGCCCGAGCGTTCCAGATGTATTAATAGGCTTCGACTGAAGTAGGCAACAATCGAAGGCCGCAAGTTCGATTGGCAATTTCGTAAAGCGAGCTTGCGAAAAGAAGCAGTGCATGATGTTGAAGGCCGAGGTGCAAATAAATTTACTAATATATTTCATACACGTAGGCAGCTATTCAGCGACTTTGTGAGTAGACCAATTTCCCAAATAGTTCGTTGAATCCCTAAAACTATAAACTTAATTTTGAAATTCGCTCAATAATTTTGAACTTGTATCATGGACTAAATTATTCGAACAATAATAAAAAATGTAATTGTTTGCTCGACCACACTGGAGAAGTGTACACTTTTTATTTATTAACACAACTTACGAAACGAGGAAGCACAATGTCAATTTCAGAGATATTACTAATGAAACAATACATCGTATTAACATTAACAGATTAAGCCTATGACGTAGGACAATCTGTTACACTTATATACAAAACTCAAATATACTAAATTAGCAATGCGATTGTAGCCTAACCAGCTAAAGCAGTAGTCTATGCGGATGGACTCGAATCTCGGCAAGACCAAAACTTTTTTCAAACTGATGGAATAGAGCGTTTCACATTAGAGCTTGACGTGATGCGTGACGGTAAAATCCGATTCACCCCCAGCAACAAGAAAACTATAAGTTATACCTTGCTATACAAACATGTATAAATATTTTTTTGGACGTGGTGCGCATATTATAGCAGTTTACATTCCAATAATAATAAAAACAATAAGCTTAAGGGGGTTCCCTACTGAAAATATGGTTTTTCTATAATAGGCCTTTTTTAATTATGAACCATTTTTTTACATTCATTAGAACCTAAAACATTGTTTACACTTATAGGAATTGACAAAAAAAATACATTTTACATATCTTTTTGAGTCTTTTTAGTTTGTTTTAGGCAAACAATGTTTTTTAAAATCGTTTAAAACGTTTTTACTACTGAACCAATTCGGCCGTTTGATATCATGTTTTAAAGTACATAAAAAGCACTAACATTTTGGGTATAGTCATATTCTTACCACTAAAAGTTTAGTAGTTATGACCTTATAAAAAAAAAATATATATATATAACAAATTTGTGATTTTCTATTTTATTTTAAAATACTCATGTATTTGTCCTAGAGGAATAAAAATACCCAAAAAGTTGCATTATAAGCTACTAAAGATGTGGTAAAAATTTCATCACTGTAGCTTTAGCAGTTAAAAAGTTATGAGAACTTTTGTGTAAAAAATATCAATCAACTTTTGAAAAGTTGTGGGAAATAGCGTTTAAAAGATTCCATTAGTTATTTTAGCAGCCATAGAGGGGAATAACTTGCACAAACAGTGTTTGTAGTCAAGATATGTTTTACTTACATATTGGAGGCATTGAAAGCCTAATAATAAACATTGAATATTAATATAATACCGTGAATTTTGTTTTATAAATTAATAATAGGTAATTAAAATAATGTCAATCGTGTAAATATGCGCTTGCAAAACCAACATACTGAGATAACCATTTGTATTTTTGAAAAATATAAAAGTACTTTTCATGTGAAAACGGTTAATCCTACATAAAAAGTTGTAAAAATCTTTTCTGTGCAGAGTCTGTGTAGCTAGAGTACATCTTTTGTTTCAAACTTTTTTCGTAATCCCAACGGTTACTGATATAAATAAGAACACGAGTTTTCGTTGGTGGCCATTTTGTATTTTGCCCGCAGCATTCAAACGCACCATTTTCAAAAGTGCCACTGTGCCACCATCGAAATTATGTTTCTCTCCAAGGTCAAACGAAGAGATTGGGACTACTTCCACACTTGCATCATCAAGGAGCACACGGGAGTCTGTTTTTGTACATTTGACAGAGGACTACAACTCACGTCAGCGGTTCAGCAGTTTGATCGAATTATTATTGTGTTCGTATCTCCTCGCATATGCTTGAAAATGATCAAACACACATGTTTATTTAATCTATAAAAACATCCACAGATTGTCAGTTCTATTTGTTAACTTTGACACTGTATACATTATTTACACGCTCCCAATTTGTCGGACTTCAGACGCGATATCACGTCAGCATCGCTTTGTCGGATCCTCATCAATATTCATTTCAACTTGTTATGCACTCGTTCCCCCTTTGCTCGGTTTTTTCGCCATCGATAACGATCCCAACACAGTAAACACTGATGACGTGTTTGCCGATAAGTATGCAAATATCGTGTATTAGAATCACCCGGCTGTGACAATCGCTCTGGCATTACTTATAACGGTTGTCAAATTATCAAAACGGTAATTGTGAAATAATTTCATATAGAAGTGATGAGATGAACCAACGGTTAGAATAATTTGAATGCCAAAGCGGTTAAAACCGATAGCCTAGAAAAGATGGCAAGTTAATGTATTTAGATAGTCTATTAATATTTGTTCAAATCTTGATAGATCATTTGGTATTACTTACGCTATTAGATAGATAAATAGTCTTTATTTCGGGCGAAGTTAGAACCATCTCTCTTACACAACCCAAAAACAATTAAAACTTTTAGAGATACTTTTAAAAGAAAAAAAATACATAAAAACAAATAATAATTTTAGGTTAGGCCTAGACTTAAAACTACTTTCTAGGCCTAACCTAAAATTATTGTATGTATGTACGGCAGTTAAGGCAGGTAAAACAAATTAAATATACACACAATAATTTTAGGTTAGGCCTAGACTGATGAACCAACATTTTATGTTTATTGAAATTGAATGTATTTCAGCGCTTGACGATAATATCTGAACTACGTCGGACGGAACCGATCGTCCCTTAATTTAAATTGATGAACCGAAACACATGTTTCTTGAATGTATTTACATTCATTGCCATAGCAACCAATTTGATAACGATTTTTCGTTACGCGTATTTTCTTTTTGTAATTGCCATAGCAACCAATGAATAACACTTTTTTCGTTATGCATTATATTTTCTATTTGTTAACTCTTACCGCAACCCGCGTTAAAGAACTTCGTTCCAATAAAAATGCACATAAAACTCAAATGAAAAAAGAAACATCCTATTAAACACAACTTTTTAAACCTTACAAAATAAAATTCCGGGACACCCGGAGTCCGGACGGCAACGCAACAGACCGAAACCCGAGCGACCGCCGGTCTCCATCCGGGGCAGTAGGCCGCAGCCCAACGGGTCGCGACGTCCTACTGAGGGAGAAATGCGGCCCAGCGCCACCTCTTCCCTGATGGAGGTCCGTAGCGATTCTGACGTGCAAATCGATCGTCGGAGCTGGGTATAGGGGCGAAAGACTAATCGAACCATCTAATAACTGGTTCCCTCCGAAGTTTCTCTCAGGATAGCTGGTGCTCAGGGAAAACGAATCTCATGCGGAAAAGCGAATGATTAGAGGCCTTGGGGCCGAAACGACCTCAACCTATTCTCAAACTTTAAATGGGTGAGATCTCCGGCATTCTTGGACATTGGTAAATGATGCCGGAGTTTCGTTATAATTTAATAGTATATTTCAACACTAGTACCTAAAGTAGATATTTTTGGTGCTAGATCATGGTTTTATGTGCGGGGAAACGCTAAACACATAGAAAAGCAGTCTAGCACCAAAAACCACATTAAGTACGAGTTATGAACGATACGTTCTGTCACAATGCACTAGAATAAAAAAAAAACACATAATTAATTAAATTACATTGTACATTTTTCTACGCGATTTAACCTCTGCACGACAGTGCTGCTATCTGTTGAAAAGCAGCTGAACCTTTTGGAGATACAGCTGTTGTAATTTTAAAGCACCGCAATGCATTGTTTACGTACAATACGTTTTGGTCCTAGTACAATAAAATATTTTTAGGTCCTAGTAAAGAAATCAGCTGGTTATTGAGCAAGTAGTGAATGGCTACAATAAAGAGTACTTTACGTACGTTAAAAACATCAGTTTGTAATTCAATATGACAAAAACATATGTATTGAAGTAAAAGAATAAACTACTTATAAGCAACATTCACGTGCACATTAATACATCGTAAATTATAAATAAGCAAATTAAACAAATTCCCTTTCCCACACACCCCGAACAAAGGTATCAGTACACGTCCATACCACTCATGAAATGAAGTACAGTATCAATGATTTAGCAAATTGAGCACGTAACACAAGCGACATGCCGTTACGGTAAAAGATTTATTTTACTCTACAGTTCTGTGTATGGGACACTTTTAGATGCTTTGGTGGTCTAACCTGACCTAGGAGAATGCTTCGCTTCGGTCACACAAAAAGTAAGATAAAAATGCCATATTCGCTAACAGGATCCTAAAAACTGTACTATACCAAGTTTGATAAAATTCAATAGGAACATAACATTCATTTTTTCACAAATTTTACTACAGGTCAACAATCTGATCGATGAACTTCTTAGATTACGGAGATTAGAACAAATAACTGAATTCTGAGATACAGCTCGGATCTTCATGAGGTTATCTGCAATGTGTTCAGAAATGGATCAGGAAGAGTCTACATATTATGATTGACGGCTGGAACAGAGTTAAAAAACGGCTTCAAATCGTTTCCCGGGGTTTCTTGATGTTGCTGATTTCAAATCGGACATCGGATAACTGATGCTCGTTGGATTCTCTACTAGGGAAAAGCGTCGCTGATGCCTCAGATGGGCCCAAAGTATAATTGATATTTTCACGGAAATAACGACTGATTAGAACAGAAACACTTGGATCGGAGGGGGGGGGGGGGGTAACGATGACCTTGATTTTTGCTCAAAGTAGGACCGATGCACTTGGTGGAGATAGCGGTGACATGGATCCTGACGCATGCGCAGTAGTGCCTTAGTTTTGATTAGGACAGAGGCACTTTGATCGGGTTAGGGTGGTAGGGGGAGAGGTAACATTGTTCCTCAAGCACGCGCAGTAGAACCAGCGTTGATCGGGGTTGGGTGGTGGGTTTAGCGATGACTAAGAACTGACACAAACACAGTAGTCAGAGTTTTTGCGTGAATGACAGGTTTTTTTTATAATAGAGATTAAAAGACCCTGTCAGTTGTGTACATATTAATGTATTTTTTCCGTTGCCATCGCAATTCAAATGTGGACATACCTTCCCATACTAATATTTACTTATTTATTTCAGTTGTAGTTTACAGTAAAACAAGATAATATTTTATATTTGTAGACTTCTTCAAAAAACATAAATATCTCTAAACAATAGCAAATTAAATTAAAAATAATATAATAATTAAAATGATAAATACATTGTACTTTATACGCAGAGTGTTCATTTGAAAACTTCAAACTCGTATTAAAAGACTTATAGCCCAAGTATCGAAATTCTATAAACGGGAGTGTACAGAACTAATTGGGAGAATAAAAAAAATATTTTCAAAATGGGGGTACTCACCCCCATGCCCCCCCTATCCAAAGTAAACATTTTGAAATGGCAACGTATACCTTGTGACACCTCAAATTGAAGCTCATAAAAAATGCTGTATTTTGGTGAAAAAAATTGAAATCGGCCAAGCCGTTTGGTTTCCGACGGAATAACGTTGTTACATTTGCATCCCTTAGCAGCACACTAAAAATACAAATACGGTTTACTTTTTATATACATCTTGTAAGAAATGAATGTACCAATTTCCAGCTCTCTATCTTTAAGGGAAGTAATATATTAAATTAAAATATATTATATTAAATTAAATTTTAATTTGCATTGTTTTAGGTGTTGTTATCACAATTTCACCCCTAAGCAATACGTGAATAAAAGCAAAATATGGTTTACATTTTAGATATATCTTGTAATAAATAAATGTATAAATTTCCAGCTCTCTAGTCTGGATGTATAATAATAAATATTTATTGTTTT
Source organism: Philaenus spumarius (assembly GCA_018207615.1). Classification (NCBI taxonomy): domain Eukaryota; kingdom Metazoa; phylum Arthropoda; class Insecta; order Hemiptera; family Aphrophoridae; genus Philaenus; species Philaenus spumarius. Next base: position 170,237 of record JAGFPH010001900.1, read on the forward strand.
AGGGGTTGTTTAAACCCTTAAATCTATATGAATTCTAGCGTATGTCTCATTCCACGTCATGATCTATATGTGTGCCAAATTTCATTCAAATCCATCCAGTACTTTTTGAGTGATTGACAGTCAAACATCCAAACAGACAAACATACACACTTTCACATTTATAATTTTAATAGGATTATAAAAAATGGAATTTTTCAGTGCAAGAATTTTATGTTTAATTTTTACTTTCTCACTATACTATAGTATAGAGAAAGTATAGTGATGGCAAAAAAAATCGATGTTGAGATTTTTGTGGAAATTCCGTTTTGGAACCCCCTGAGTCCAAAAAAGTGGTTTTTACAAAATGTCTGTCTGTATGTCTGTATGTCTGTATGTATGTATACAAAGCTAGAGCGAAAACTATTCGATCGATTTCAAACAAATTTGCACCAAACATGTCAATTATTCCTGTATAGATGCACGAAAAACGGGTTTGAACAATTTTGAAAAACAATCCCCTTTTTGGCCAAAAAACCCTAAAAAATCTAATTTGGTTTATTTGTAGCCCTTAATGTACCCTACCATATGCAGAAAACCGTATATTTCTAAAAATTCTTGTTTAGCTAATAATAATAACTGATTTTTGGGGTTGTTTTGGCCAAAAAGGGGGTTGTTTTTCAAAATGTTTCAAAACTTTTTTTCGTGCATCTATACAGGCCTAACAGACGTGTTTTGAGCAAATTTGTTCGAAATCGATCGAATAGTTTTCTCTGTAGCTAATAATAATATTTAGTTAATCTCCTACTTGAATATCACCTCTCTTGCCCCACTACAATTATGAAGTCACAATGAATCTGTTTAATAATTTAAATATGTTTGTGAGAAAGTATGTGCCAGTTCCTGGTACCGTTTATTAATTATAACTTTGATTTTAAGGATACTTATGTACTTGTTTTTTTTCGTGTATTCCCAATATTTGTGTATAAAGAAGGTGGGTGCAAACATCCGAACAATTGTAAAATCATAAGCGGTCATTAGAAACTTTAAAAATAGAACTTATAAACTCTTATGACTTCTAATAATGACCACTATTTTAATTTTTTTATTTATTTATTTACTGTGATACAATTTATATTTTAAAACCCATTTTTCGTCTTTTCACATTTATTTTAATATTGTGGAGACTTTCTCCATTACAACTGCACAAACGTACAACTGAACATTGTGTTAAGAGTAGGACAATGCAACATTACTCGAGTGCCAAACTCAGTGAGCTGTCAACCTTGAGAAGGCTGAAGTTATGCTATTGTATTAGTATGACGTACGAAAGGAAATTTTGAAGAAAACTCTAATGTATAATTAGAAAAGTAGTCAAGATGCTATATTTTTTTCGAGTAATTCAACTGAAAAATGTTGTTAATTATTTTGTTTACAATAATTTAGCAGTACCTGCGAATACTCTAGCAGATGTCAATAAATGAACGAAAAGTGTATTGAGTATCTGTTTGCACCTTAGCCTACAACCCCGTCTCGCACGTGGATTCATTCCGCTCGCGGCCTCGAACCATGGACTTATGAGTATGGTCTTTAGACTTTGTTCCCTCGGATTATAGACTGCTTCTCTTCGCTCGCTTCGGATATTTCGTTTCGCCGGATTTTTACGTTTATGGTATTTTAATTTTGATTGATTTTGGTGGGACCGGCCATAAGGTCGTGTAAAAACAAAATGTGGAGAAAAATCTCCTATTTTTTTTAGATAAACCCCCAAAAAAGATTCATTCTAGTACGAGAAATCTTAATTAAGTGTTACTGCCTGTCAACAGACGTGCTTCCCGGTTGTTGAAAACCAACGTGTGTTCAAAAGTTGGACCAAATCGGAAGTAAAACTCGGCCGTTAAAGTGCGAATACATATATATATAAACTTTTGAATGAAACCCTAAAACGTGTTCCGGGGACCATGATCGGTGCTCATTGACCACTACCGACCCTAGGTCTCACCATAAACGTTACTTGAATAGCTCATCTTTCCAATGGAAATTCGCTGATATTAAAAAGACGTAAACAGTTCAAATGATTACGTTTAATACCCCAACATGTCGGCCATATCCTACAAACAGACGGTTCATCTAAGAAGGAAGATCTCAATGATAATACGATTGTAAAGTCTTCTTGAAGGTTATACAGTAATTAATAATCCATTCTAATGATACGTAAGTTGTGTTTCAAGAAGCACAGAGCGCAGCACACAACAAACCGCAATTATCAGCTCCTTGTAGCTTTATCCTGTTAATTAGTAACAAAGTCCTGTGGGATCTAATCACATCCAGGGAACTTAACGACATAATAACCTTTCTGCTGGAGATCAATAAACACCACTAGCTGGAGTAGTAGTGTGAATGAAACTGTAATGATAAGACTAATAATAATTTGTTTTTAAAATATTTACTAGCCGTGCTCACTCTATTTCAACAGGACGAAAATGGTTTTAATTTGTGAACTACTGTGGACCTTAATTTAATATGACTTTACTATCCAATTAGTGTTTATATAGAGAAATATATTTTCACTTACATTTTAAATTAAAGTCGTAAAAGTTGATGAACATTTCATTTTTTAATATTTGGATATTATTGGGCAAATGTTGAACCTCAACTATTCCCAGATAACTAAGAATGAATTAAGCAAAATGCATAATACATTCTTAAATATGGTGAAAACATGGTTGTTTAGATTGCATGATCTAGAGCATTTAGTGAGTATTTTAAAGTAATATTTGTATATATATCGTACTCGTATATAAATACATATATTTCAATAGAAATATTATTTATTATTGTATTAATTATACCTATTTGTGTCAAACGAAGAGAATTAATTATGAATTAATTTTTGATTATGGAATTACAATATGTATATAATATTTTTTGTAAATGAGACAGGTTAAGTTTGTGTGTGTTTCTTTTTTTACGATATTAGAAATGCAAGTACTAAACGACAGCTGTATTCCTTATATGATGTAATAAATATGTGCACATTACGTGAACAAAGATTTTACAAAAATGCCCGACAATGTTCCCTAACTTTCCACGATTTCTTTTCCATTTTATCGTTTTAGAAGAGTTGTAACCTCATCACAGGCATAGCCTTTGAGGGTTTCGATTGGTGTAGGGTATGGAGGTGTTTTTCATTTCATTTGTAAAGTATATACAAAGTGTTCATTTGGAAACTTCAAACTCGTATTAAAAGACTTATAGCCCTAGTATCAAAATTCTGCAAACGGCAGTGTACAGTACTAATTGGGGGAATAAACAAATATATATATATTCAAAATGGGGGTTCTCGCTTCCATGCCCTCCCCTTACCCAAAGTCAAAATTTTGAATTGGCAAACTACATCATTATATTACAATGATTTTATATACAGGAGTTTTTTCACAAAAATCGTCAATGTCTGAAAAACGGTGCGTCCTAGAGTATTTTTGACGATTCTCGACCCGTCTTTTAAAAACACCATCTTTACTATTAACGGGAAATACTAATAAAAACTATCATTGAGTAACATAGGCCATAATTCATTTTGATAAAAACATTTTTATTTCAATATTTGTAAATTTAGTTGGAAAAAATTCTTAGGTTAGGCCTAGTTTGATAAGCCAACACACATTTGTTGAATGTATTTACATCCATTACCATAGCAACCAATTGAATAAAATAACAGATAAAACAGATGTTTGCTCTAATACAGTATTTCCATTAACACCTGATTTCAAACTTTGAAGCAATTATTTGTGTTTCTAACTTTTAGGTTAGGTTTTTATTAAAGTGTAGACCTAAGCCTTGGTGGTTCTTTTAACCTTTATTATAAATGCTGTTTTAAAATATACGAAATAATTTGATCTGCACATTTAACATTATTTACCATCTTAACTTTGGGGTTATTTATTAACAATCCTACACCTTTATTATACAGAAAACATAACATGATCATGTGTATAGAAGGTTCCAACAGGGTTGGCGTGCGGAGTACGCAGAGGTTTCCCCTAGTTTCATATAAGCTTTACTGAGAATTTCACAATGAATACGTATATTAACTCTAACGCGTTAACAATCTCGTCATCTTCAGTCATATACTAGCCACTATAATCGAACTATAACTCAAATCAAACCTGTAAATCTGTAAAAGTTTGTTTATTGTAGCACTTGTATTACTGAAAATGACGACTTGTAGTCGAAACGCGCTCGAGTAATAAATGTTTTTGAAATTCGGTGTTCCTGTTTTATTCTATCAAATATACGTGCTTGAAATTCGCCTGGCTAGACGAATCCATTTCATTCAATAACTCACAAAATCCTCCCTGTTTACCTTTTTCCACATAAATGTAGTCTTCTGATTTTCTTTAGCTGTGATATTGATTTCCTTTCCTGTCGCATTCTGTATTGATATGACGACAATATAATAATTGACTTCAATTTCACCTTCAACGAACGAAGAGCATTTATAATTTCCGTATCACATCCATGGTTTCAAATTTAAAATGTATCGGTTCTGTCCTCCATTTGAAAATCCACCTCATTTTTTATAAGCGAAACCCCAAGTTGGCCTGGTAGGTATAATATGGAGCAGGCGATAATTCTAAAAAATAAGAACAAAACAAAATAAGGGCGATTTAAACTAGGTAACGAGAAATAAACAACACTTATTAAAGCTACTAGGTAATTAAACAAGCTCAACAACTGTAATAAGCTTATTAAAGTTCACAATATAGGTAACTATTTCAAATCTTAAATTAGTTAAGCTAACACGAAAAACGCACTATAAACTTAACACTAGGGAATAACGAATAATACCAGTAAACTTGAAGTATGAAATATATACTTAACACTAAGGTCCTGAGTACATTTGCTGCAAAAGGACGCGGGACGCTGCGTCATATCTCTGTCTTATCGGCGTCAAACGTTAATAGTCTCCCTTTTACCAAAAACCGGAATTAATAGTACATTATTGTTTGCCTTTTTGTTAAAATTTAGTATTTAAAAATTATGAACGTACATTTTTATATGTCGAATTAAATATAAAAGTATTATCTTTTAATTAATTTACATTGTATATAGATAAATAAAACAGTTTAAAAGATATTACTATTATAAAATAGGTATATACCTTCCAATATGTATATATTATGTTATAAAATTGTTGGAATATTTGTTAAAATTTTGTATTGATATGCATGTGCATATATCAAATTAAAGATACAAATATTATCTTTGTATTGCTTTTCATTTCATATTGATAAATCAAACGGTTTAAAAGATATTACTGTTATAAAATAGTCATATGTTCCCAAATTTAGATATTGTTTTATAAAATTGTTGCCCTACTAGTTAAAATTTGGTATTTATGTACATTTGTATATATCAAAATATTAAAGGTACAATATATTTTCTTTTAATTTCTTTACACTTTATATTAATAAATAAACGGTTTAAAAGACATTACTATTATCAAATAGTCATATGTTAAAAAAATTACATGTTACAGTATTTTATAAAATTGTTAAAATTTTGTATTTATGTAAACTTTTATATATCGAATTAAAGATAACAACATTATTTTATAATTGCTTTCATTTTATATTGATAAATCAAACGGTTTAAAGACATTACTATTATAAAATATCATGTTCCAAAATTTAGATATCATTTTATAAAATTGTTGGTTTATTTATTAATATATATCATTCTTTAATGTATCCTTATAATCGTCAAGGCTCACATCCCAAATTACTGGATGCAATTTCACCTCCGCAATAAAAAGTTCTATGGCCGCATTTTCATTAGACATAAATTTGAAAGTCTTTAAATCTAATTTCACCTAGATTGGGGGCAGGACGCGGATGCAAATGTGTACTGCCCTGTTATAGCAACAGTTGAGTCTAATACTAGGTGCCGCGATAGGGGTAACTGACGCAGAGTCCCACGCCATTTTGCAGCAAGTGTGCACCGGGCCAAATAAAGTAGAACATAACAAACTACAAAATAACAAGAACATCACAACACAAAATAAAACAAAATTACGTAAATTTTAAAATTGTATCCAGTTGTAAACTAGGTTTTACTTATTTCTGAAGTTATACGTCCTTAGAGCGTTATACAAAATAAAATAAGTGTGATTTTTTTATTCGCGCATTCAGGGTGACATTAACATGCGCGTGTAGGCGCGCGCACATGGTGAACTATATTGGGCTTTAGTGGTGGTTTTGGAATTATCATATAATTATTTAAAACTAAAAAACCCAAAAATAAACAAATTCAAATAAAAATTTTAAAAAATCTCGAACACTAAAAAACACAAAAATAAAAATTTTTAAACTGAAAAATCGAAAGTTGAAAAATAATTACAATAATTAATTAGAATAAACTTCGACATTCACAGGAGGTCAAGAAAATACTGTCCCCCACTTCACGTAGGTGAAAATAAGAAAAAAGTTCCAATAAACATAGTTCTGGAAATGCTTTGTTTTCGAATTATCAGCAATTTTGTTGTTTTACTTTCTCACTATACTATATATAGTAAAGAGAAAGTATAGTGATCGCAAAACAAATCGAGGTTGAGGTTTTTGTGGACATAAAAATGTGGTTTTTACAAATGTCTGTCTGTATGTATACAAAACTAGAGAGAAAACTATTCGATCGATTTCGAACAAATTTGCACCAAACATGTAAATTATTTCTGTACAGATGCACGAAAAAAGGTTTTGAAAATTTTTGAAAAACAACCCCCTGTTTATCCAAAAAATCAGTAAATATTTTTTTATAAAAAAACGGCTCCAATGATTTTGGTAAAATTTGGCTTATTTGTAGCTTTTAATGTACCCTACCATAAGCAAAAAAACCGCATCTTGCTAAACATTCTCGTTCAGCTTATAATAATAATAACTGGTTTGGGGTTTTTTGGCCAAAAATGGGTTTGTTTTTAAAAAATGTTCAAAACCTTTTTTCGTGCATCTATACAGGCCTAATTGACATGTTTGGTGAAAATTTGTTCGAAATCGATCAAATAGTTTTCTCTCTAGCTAATAATAATAATAATAATAATATTTATTAGTTATTCTGCTACTTTAATACAATTATGAAGTCACAGTGAATCTGTTTAATAATTTAAATATGTTTGTGAGAAAGTATGTGCCAGTTCCTCGTACCTTTTATTTAATAAACGCTTAATATCTTTGGAAATAGGAAAGATATCTAACTCAAATGTTGTGTCCATATTATGTATTACGCAATCTTTTACCCTTGTACAAAAATCCAGACCATTCTTTTCTATATTTTAAAAATGGAGGACATTTAAAATGTTTAATGTCAAATATCTCTAAATCAGCTTGCTTTACAAAAAAAAAAATATTAAGGAACAAAAATGGCAATTTTTAAATAAGAAACGAAATATTTTTTTATTTTTAAAATAGCTTAAAATATAACCGCGTTATCAGCTGAAAACGCTAAACTTAATTGCTTTCTGTACTATTAATGTTGTTTCAGTATTGTTGTTGGTAGATGGTATACAAAATTATGTTTTGAGTGTTTAGCCAATGTGCCGTTATTTAGCCTGCCGCAATATTAAATCTTCTATCTTTAATAAAAACTACATACTCCCTTTACCGACTTTCTCCTATTCCAAGCAGTAATCCTTTTGCCCGCTAGGTAGCAACTCTGTGTAGTCAAAGCTATCTGAGACTTCCCAGCTGTTTCCTTATCTCTTACTTTCTTGCTTAGTCATCGAATCTTCCAGAAGCCGTCCGGCGACATATTGCTTGCTGTTACTACGATGTTAAGACGTATTTTTGGCTGCTTCTAATGTGAAAGTTGTTGTGGAGGAAAGTGCCTTTTGTGTAATGTAATGTAAGGTTTTCGGAGTAAGTTATTTATGCAGCGTATTCTAAAAGTAAAAGTTAATGTCGTTTATTCTCTGAAAACATATTGTAATGTTTTGTAACGTCTTTCAAGATATACTCCGTATTAACCCAGGTAACGATTTGCTTTCATTATTATTAAGTTTAAGATTTTCAAACTGTCGATATTCATCCATATATATATTAATTGTGCCTAAATATAATGCTATCTTTCTTTTAATTAAAATTCTGTTAATCAAATTTAAAACTAGAGTCAATCATATCTAACCTAAGCTTTTATACAATCAGACTGTAAATGTTTTTTGCTTCTAACTTTTGCACTTTAAAATGTTCATAATTGAAGAACTCTGTAAAACCATATGTTTAATGGACAGTTGTGTCGTTAACTTATTTTAAAATCAGTTTGGAAATAACTATAAACTTTAAAGCATTCTGCTATTACTATCAAGCATGTTCCAACTGTAATGTTTTTGACAAACTGTAACAAGCATTATGCAGCACCATTTTAAACATGTTTTTTTTTGCATAATGTCAGATCAGTAATTTTGACTGTGTTTGGTCTGTTCTACAGTTTAACTGGGTTCTACATCTGGCTAAACTTTTCTACATCTGGTTAAACCTTTTCAACCTTCTGGCTAATCATTTTCACCATCTACTCAAAATTTTCAACAGTCAACTTATTAAAAAAAAAAGAATAGAAAACATGTTTATGGATAATCTTTTTTAATTTTGAATTGTTATAATTTACAAACTTTATTACCAGTCTACATAAACATTTTATTCACCAGCTACTAAACTACAAACCTGTTTTTTTATTAATATGTGCAAATCTACATAAACATTTTAAAGGTTGTTTCTACAGAGTGTCTCTTGTGATTGTAATGTATATTTATTAAATTTTTGTCTAGGTTAAGTTATTTAAATATAAGGGTGGTGCGCAGCTAGCTACTTTTCGACACTTACAATCCTCCAGGGATTTTTTCTAAATTTATTCTAATTTAAAGGTGACGTCACAAACTAATTTATTTTCAGTTTAGTCTATTATTTTTTATTTGTTTATTTTTCCAAAACTTTCTTTTAAAATAAACATGTTGGTTGATCAACCGTATACCTAAGCAGGTATACCAAAATTAGGTATAATAACTCTTTCCTTGTTAAACGTACACGCTATATTATAAGCTATATAGTAAAACTTTACTGTATATGAATGATTGTTTTTTGTCGAAATGTTATCTTGTAATCTTTGTTAAAATTACTTATAAATTTAATTCAGAAAAAGGGGAGGGTTTTAGTTGTTCTTTTCAGGGTGGGTTAATTAATTAATTATTTGTTCATTTTTATCTAAGGGCGTATAATTTAATTTTTTTGAATACATAAGGGCATATCAATTTTTTTGTTAATGACAAACTATTTGTTTGTTGAATAAACCATTTAACTGAATTCTGTGTACATAATTTGTATTAAATAAGTTACCTTTTGTAAATGGATGAATAAGGCTTATTCCAGCAGATTTTTAGCAGATCAAGGTAAGGTTATCTCTGTTTAATTTTTTTTGGGGTAGGTTATTTCATAATACTGTGTCGTCTGTTCAAGGTCCAGTTCAGCTTCCGATTTGTTAATAGTAAAAGACGGCACACCAATAACTCGGTTATCTTTTGAGCTACGAGGAAAAATTAAGCTTTTTGTTTCCTAAATTTGTTTGGTAGAGTTAGCGGTTTGGCCGCCACGTTAAAAGCATACAGAACAAAATTGTGGATTTTGTACAAGGGTAAAAAAGGTTACGTAGCAAATATGTACACAAAATTTTAGCTCAATATCTTGTCTATTTCCAAAGATGTTAAGTTTAGTAACAAAAACGGAGGGTAATTCAAAAACCAAGCACTTCCGGACTTTATTGGAACTTTTTTCTTATTTTCACCTGTACCTTGACGATATTTTCTAAACACACTGCATATGAAGGGCTGAGAAGCCAAGGGGTATAAGTGTAGTGAAATTAGTTTTTGAGAAAACTCAGTTTAAAGTTAAACTGTTATAATCAAATCCAGGAAAAACATAATCACTAAAACTAGTATATTTTTAATTTCTAGGTTCTAGACTAACATAATGACAAAGATTAATTTGATTTTCATCCTCTGATTCTTTGTTATCTGCCAATATTTGATCAAAGTTGTCACTTGTACCCCTGGGCTGTTAACACGTTCACTGCTAAGGACGCACATGTGAGCTTGACACTAAACACTATGAGAAGCGGCCAACGCACAGTGCATTTCACGCCAACAACCACATTCTGGGAGTACATTCAATAGAAAATGCATTGCGTGCTTCGCACGCACACCTCCGTATTGAGAGTATTTTCAATAAACAAAGCATTATGTGCTTCGCACACCAACCCCCTTATTGAGGGAATTTTGAATACACAAAGCATTGCGTGCTTTACACGCCAATTTTAAGCCTATGTGATATAGAAGCACAAGTGCGTCCGCTGTAAAATGTAAGTGATTGTTACATAGAAAGGTTCAACAATAAAAAATAAAGTAATTTCTACTCATTTACGCTATAATTATAAAAAATAAAAGGTCAGCTCCTAGCATAGGAAATACAAAATTTGCGGAGCAGTGAATGTGCTAACAGGAATTAGAAGTTATGTAACAAAACATAGGTTACAAGTAAATTGCCCATTTAAAGTAAAGCGACTTGCATCACATGCATCCCTTGGCTTCTAAGTCAAACAGCTCTTCTGCGAAGTAGTTTTCTTTCGCAACTAGATCTCAGCACAAGATAGACTTACAGTTATATTCCTTGGCCACAAACATTTTAAAGTGTTGAAGAACCAGTTTCTGCACTTAACTCCATTATTCAAAAAATGTCACTTGTACCCCTTGTAGCCCTTCATATTATATTCAGTCACCTCCGGAAATGTCATGGAGTGGACATAATTAATAAATGAGAATTGTTTTACTTTGTGTAAGAAAATAAATATTTAATTTTTTAAGTTTAATTATTTAATTGTATTTAACCACACTAAATAAGTAAAACTTATAACGCGCGTACGTAAGCACACGCACCCATTTATTTATTATTTGTTTTGCTTATGATAACCGTCAAGGATATTATTTATTTAAAAAAAATATTAAAGGTAAAATTTTTGTTGCACTAATTTGTAATCAAAATTTCATCCTGAAGTAAAGGTGAGAATTTGAAAATTATATAACATATGTGAGTGTGTGCTGGTATATATAGAGTGTATTGGTTCAGGTGTTGTAAGTAGTAATACGTATGTTTGACTCGGGTACCGCGAGGGACGCCAAACCCCTCTTAATAGGTGTAGCTACTCTACACCCCCCGTGCGGAGAAACAAGTCATATTTACCATAAATGTAGCACCCTGTCAGGTTTTATTTATATACTAATACCACCTGTGTTTGAAATTCAACCAATTGTATGTCTTAAGTAACGAAATTGCACTTGTTCTTCATATAATTAATTGGAATTTGTATGTATGAAAATACTTAACTCATACCTTGACGCTTTGAGGAAAATAGTGGGAAAAAGCAGAGAGGTAGCTTGATGTTTATTGATGAGAATTATTTAATAAACATAAAATTCCGTATAAGTACAGATATCGCCGTGAATCCTGGCGCGATGGGCCGGGGGTGTGGGGAAAAAACGTAAAGCCAGTTTGTGCAAGTAGATTGGTGCGTGTGAACGCTGGTTTGACGTTGGCAAAAACCAAAGTTACAATCTCAGGCATGCGCATTAAATGATATCCTACCCCCACCTGTTATTTACACTGATCTGTCATTTACGATCCGTATTCCAGCGTGTGTTGGTTATAGTCATTGTGTATTGTTTGTGTTGTTATTGTTTGTTGGTTCATAAAATGTCAAGTGAAAAAGAATTTCTAATTTAATTTATTGAAGTTTACAAGTCGTTCCTTTGTTTGCGGAAAGTGAAGTGTAGGGTGACCGCAACGCTAAAGCTCATGCTTATGACGCTTTAGTTGAAAAAATGCTATCCTTAGGCCAAGAAGCCAACAGGTAAACAGTTGTAAAAAAAATCAACTCAATACGTATTGCATACCGAAAAGAGTTGAAGAAAGTAATACAATCTGAGAAATCAGGGTTTTTTATTCACAATTCACACCGCAGCAGTTGAAAGAAGTATTAGTTCTTCGTCCAGATGTTCCATTTTGAACAATACAAACTGATTTTATAAGAATTGAATCACAACTGATAACAACTTTGATGTATTTAATAAAGAAGGTTATCGTTGAAACGAACAACCTAGGGTTCCTCACTTCACAATTGCACAAACCGAACTGAGCATGTGAACGGAAATATTTTATTCAGTTCGTTTGCACAGACTGGCTTGCGCAAGCAAGTTTGTGCAAATGGCTTGAGCGTGTAAACCAGCCTTAAGTGGAGAAAAAAAAA
>JAGFPH010001900.1:217554-234831 GCA_018207615.1 Philaenus spumarius
TATAATGGAAATTATAAAACAAAATGACAAACTAAAAGTTGATAATATTAACATATTTAGTGACATCGCATCCGACGGAATTGGTAAACATGGGAGTTTATTACCCGACTCTGTTAGATGTTTAATAAGCGGTCCTTCTAACTGTGGTAAGACTAACGTTGTTTTTAATCTGCTAACCGATGATAATGGGTTAAAATTTAACAATGTGTACGTATTTTCAAAATCGTTAAATCAGTCTAAATACCGTTTGTTGAAAAAAGTGCTGTCTCAAGTATCGGGTGTGGGGTACTTTAAATTTAAAGACAACGAAGATGTTATTCACCCCAATGATGCTAAACCGTATTCGATTTTTATATTTGATGATGTATCTTGCGAAAACCAGGATAATATTCGAGCTTATTTTGCAATGGGGAGACATAACAATGTTGATTCGATATATATAGGTCAAACATATAGTAAAATTCCAAAACAATTGATAAGGGATAACGCAAACTTGTTGGTTATATTTAAACAGGATGAAACAAATTTGAAGCATATATATAACGACTCAGTTAACACTGATATGACGTTTGAGATGTTTAAAGAAATATGTAGTAAAGCTTGGAGTGAAAAGTACGGATTTGTTGTTGTTGATAAAGAACGTGAGTTAAATAACGGACGTTATAGAATTGGGTTTGATAATTTCATTTTATTAAAATGATAAATGATTAAAATAATGTTATTGCATGAACATCATTGCTACAGTTAACATCGGTGTAATAACATGTTGGAAAAAGAACAGTTAATAAATAAATTGAAAACTCTAAGCGATTCGGTCCGAAAAAAGAAAAAAGCATTAACTGTAGACATAAATAAAAAAGTTGAGTTTTTACAAAACACTTTCAACCCTGTAATTGATACATCGAACGAGGATAAACTTAATCTGAAAGAAAAATCATCAACAATTAATACAACTGAGGAGAACGTTGAGCAAAATGAAAATAATGGAATGATACCTATTAAAACACCTCTTAATATTCCTGCTAAAGGTCTACTTACTCGAAAATATTTGTCGAAATTAGAATATGATGGTTATAAAGTTAAAAAGAGAAAAAATAGTCATGTTTTCGGTGCTCGAATTGAAAATAACGCCTTAAAGATCGGCAGCTCCGAACTTATATTTGATGATTCTGATAACATTATTATAAACAACAAGGTTTTCAAAGGTACACCTGGTCTGTTTGAGTTGGTATTTAATACCAATCCTAAACAGTTTTCAAAAAATGATTTATCTAACTTTAAAAATATATGTATGGAAACAAACGTTCATAGAATAAATTATTCCCAAAACAAACCTATTTATCGAAATACGTCAAAAAAATACAAACATATAATTTTACGTTTATTTCCACCTAGAAAAAAGAAAAGCGTATCTGAAATAAATCTTAAAACTGCAAACCAGTCGGACGTGCTTTATTACAACGATATTAACGATTTAGTAGATAGAATGAGATTACTACACGATGTTAAAAATGCTGGTCACACAGGGGTGGATAATGAAATGATTGCTTTAGTTAATGAATTAAAAAGAAGAAACGTTATAGTTTAAATGCTCATTTTAATTATGAGCGTTGACAAGTTCGGACGTCATGAAAACTCTCTAATGAGAGAGTCTATGAGAGGGGCACCCGGACAGGGTTTCAAACTTACACCAGAGGGTAACTATGATATGCAAAATAAAATTCTTCGAAATGTCAGTCTTCCGGTATTAGATGAAGATGTTGCAACAAAACGTTATGTAACAGAAAACACTCCGAATAAGGATAGTGAAAAATGGTTGTTTTCAAATAAAAGGTTATCGAATATAGGGAACCCTGCTTCTGATAACGACGCTGTTAATGTGCGATCAATGAAGCAGTATACAATGACTATATCCGGATTAGACGCTTACAATGCGAATAAGCGTAAAATAATAAATATGTCTAGTGGAACCCATCCATACCATGCTGCTACTTTAAAAAATGTTCACAATATGTGTTTACATGTATCGGACAAGCATAAAGAGGTATATAAATTATTTGCTGCGAAAGTTTTTCACTATATACACAAAGTAATGCAGACGTATCCACAAGGTAGAACAAGTGAGGTTGAAACTAACTTTATAAATTGGGATGATGTATTTAAACCGCTTGATATATTTAAACCTCTCACTATTTAAACAGTTTCAGTATATAAAGAATAGAGAATAAATTATGAGGAAAAAATATAAAGCAGTTAGTACGAATCAAGATTTTGATAAAGTAGGAGGTGGATTAACATCGTCTGCTTTATCGGTTTTAAAAAACGTCATCAAACACATACCGGTAGGTACAGCGTTGAACAGAGCTATTGACGTATTAAGATTTGAACTTCATTTACCGGGAGGTTATAGATATTGCGGTCCTGGAACAAAACTAAAAAAGAGATTAGCACGCGGTGACTCTGGAATTAATAAATTGGACGAAGCTTGTAAGCTTCATGATATAGCATATTCTAAATATAGCGATTCTAAGAATAGATCGATTGCTGATAGAGTGTTAGCTGAGAAAGCGTGGCAAAGGGTGAAGTCAAGTGATTCTAGTATAGGCGAACGAGCAGCATCTTTAGCGGTAGCATCAGCAATGAAAGCAAAATCTGTAATAGGAGGAGGAATGAAACGTCGAAACGGATCACGTTTGAAAAGTAAAAGATTAAAAAATCGACGTAAAAAAAAGGGTGGGTCAAAAAGGAAAAAGGTAAATAATCATAAAAAAAAAGGTCGAGGGCTTTATCTAAAACCATATCGAAATGTGTATTAAACAAATCGGGTAGAATCGTTATACCCAACAAACCGTTAAGCAACTATGATCTGTATCACTATGCGGATTGTTTGAAGATACCGCATTTTAGAGGAGTATTTTCAAAAGATAAACTTCCAAAAAAAATGTGGAAAAATGAAACAGGCATAGTAAATTTAGACGATTCTTACGGATCAGGCACACATTGGATATGTTATAAAAAACAGGGTGACATCGTATATTATTTTGATAGTTTAGGTAATTTACCACCTCCAAGAGAGTTAAAAAAATACTTCAGACAAACATGTGATGTGATGTATTATACAATTATAACAGAATGCAAGATGTCAATTCTACAATTTGTGGACATTTATGTTTGGATTTTTTAACGACTAACATCAGTCTTCTTTAAGATGTCGTCTTTAACAGTTTCCATAAGCGGTACAACGTCTAACCTTCGCAGTTCCTTTTTTCCTCCATTACTCTTCAAAGAAGATAAGGAATGGGATGTAGCGTTATTAGACTTTACAACGTATAATTCAATTCCAAACATTATTGAAGGAGTAAATAATAAGATTTACTACAGCGAAAACACCGATTTTGGATTGAGAAGTTATAAAACTATTGAACTGGAAACAGGATCTTATGAGATAGAAGATATAAATAGCGTGTTACAAAACAATTTAGGCAAGCAAAATATAAACTTGAAAGCCAATAACAATCTATTGAAGAGTGAGATAACTAGCAAATTTTACATAGATTTTTCTAAACCAGCAAGTATAGGAGCTTTACTAGGATTTTCAAATAATCCTCAACCGTTAATACCCAATACAAAACATATCGGAGTTAATACAGTCAACATAATTAAGGTGAATGTTATTAACATAACTTGTAATATAGTACACGGAGCTTTTAAAGACGGTGTAGATGGTCATATAATACATTCATTTTATCCAACGGTTGCCCCTGGGTTTAAGATTGTTGAAAAACCTCATAATCTAGTGTATTTGCCGTTAAATGTCAGTCGTATTTCGGATATCAATTTAAACATATTAGATCAAGAAAACGAATTAATAGATTTTAGAGGGGAAACCATTACAGTTAGATTGCATATAAAACAAAGATAGTCTAATCTGTGAGATGGGATTATCTTTTAAATCGTGTTCAACGGAAGAAAACGTTAGTAGTTTTAAACCTGTTAAACAGTTAACAAGTGAAAACATTCTTTTCTTGAAAAAACTTGGATATAAAATTATTGACGATGGATATTCTAAACATCAAGAGTGGTCCAATTTTCGACGAAACAATATGGGAAAAGGAGTATCATTCGCACAACCCTTACGCTTCATCTAGATTGGGGAATAACGATGAGATACGTATTCCTATACAACAGCAGGATGCTTACACGTTACCATGCGAAAGCTACTTATATATCGAAGGACAAGTTACAAAAAAAGATGGTTCTTCACCGTCTGTAGTGCCGTTTATAAATAATCCGATGCCATTTTTATTCGAGGAAATAAGATATGAAATTTCCGGTATTACAGTAGATTCTACAAAGAGAGTTGGTGTTACGTCTACGTTAAAAACTCTTATTTCATTACCGATGAATGAGGTGAATAAACATTATACTTCAGGGTGGGTGTTACCAGCCGCTGCGACTATAACACCGAACAGTAACGGTTTCTTTGATTTTAGTGTACCTCTACGATCGTTTTTAGGGTTTGCAGAGGACTATCGAAGAATAATCATGAACGTTAAACAAGAGTTGTTCCTCCTACGATCTTCAACCGATACAGATGCTATTATAGCACCTACCGGAACTACGGATGCTTCGCTCGAATGGAAATTAATTTTAAATAAAATAACATGGAGAGTACCTTATGTGCGACTTGCTGATGAGCGTAGATTAACACTTCTAAAACAATTAGATTCGGATCGCGATATTGTTTTACCTTTTAGGAATTGGGAGATGCATGAATATCCTATTCTACCTAAAACGCAAAGACAAACATGGAACATAAAAACTTCAACCACTCTTGAAAAACCTAGATACGTAATTTTTGCGTTACAAACAAGTAAAAGAAATGTATTAACAGCGGATGCAGGGACGTTTGATCATTGTAAACTAATAAATATTAAACTATATCTAAACTCACAGTTTTTCCCTTATGATAATTTAAATATTTCGTTTAAAAACGATAGATACGCCGAACTATATGATATGTATGCTCGGTTTCAATCATCTTATTACAATAGATCGGATGAACCTTTATTAACACCGAAAATGTTCAAAGAAAATTATCCGATTGTCGTTATAGATTGTTCTAAACAAAACGAATCAGTCAAGTCATCTACTGTCGATATAAGATTAGAGTTTGAAACCGAAGATAATATCCCGGATAATACATCTGCGTACTGTTTAATATTACATGACACGATAGTTACATACACGCCTCTAACCGGTGTAGTCAGAAGAGTCTTGTAAGAATGATGATGGTGGAGTAAAGGAATGTTCAACAACAAGTTTCCCCTACTAATTCGTCTCACGCGGATAGAGTATAAAAGCAGCGAATGAACGTCGCGAGTTCACACTTTATTTTCTGATTTCAGAGGTACAACATTGCTAGATATTATAAAATGGATTTACATCTGGATATTGCAGCAGCAGCAGCGGTGAGCCATTCAATCGATGAAAAGGGGATAGAGGAATTAAAACCCGATGTAGAAAAATCCGGAACTGTATTATATTCATCTACGTCAAATGATGATGAAGTTCATAATGAAATAAACGAAAGCGTTGGACAATTCTTCAGTTCGTTTAAAGAAACCCCTATTAAAGTTTCAAGAAGAGGTGATAATGAAACATTAGATGTTTTATCAGGGATATACCTTAGCATATTTTATCCTCTTACGAAGTGCATGGCAAAGAATATTATAGTCGGAGTTTTTGAAGCGCTTGGTTACTTACCAGGTGTTTTAATCAATCACTATGGAAAACATGTTTTGTTTACTATGGATACATGGATGCATTTTATTAATAACGTTAATGATTTCGAGAAACACTTATTAGAAAAAGTTAGCGGTAAGAAAACCAGAATTAGAATAAAATATTCAGACATTGAAGTTGACAACTTGAAAATCTATGGAAAACAATATATCAGACTAAAAGATTTTTCGCAACACGATGAAAAAGTATTAATAACAACTGATGAGTTTTATGTGTTGAACGGTGTATCACATGCTATTAACCGATACCTGCAACAGCTATCATTAAACGGATCTTATGTACAAAAGTATCTAATCGATGTGATTCATAACAACCCATCGGTCGAACCGGTATACGATGATATTGATTCTTCCATTTTAAACAGACTACCTCAAGAAGTTACTTCACACAGATATGTTAAACAGTTTGCTGATTTGTTAGGTGAATTATCATATAATCAGCTTGAACAGGTTGAATGATTTGTCTAAACAGACACGTGGTTTAGGCCTACTGGGGAATGGTGACCACGTTAAAATTTCACCAACGCGCCGTGAACTGTACAGCAAGACTATAAAAGGTCTACTGTGGTGTGGAAACCAGTTCATTTCTTCACAAGCTTATGACCGGGGTGGTTCGGTTTAAAGAAACTGCGGACGTATCTATACTGATGGACGAAGATGAAGACCGAAGGATGGACACCTCGCAATATGATTATCATCACTTTCAAAGAAGAATCTCTAATATCGAACAAATATTACAACCTATTTTAGAGAAGAAATTGTTAAAGATAAAAAGTAGTAACATTGCATCATCGAAAAACTGTGGGAAACGAGAGTGTATTGTAGAATTTCAAGCATTTAGAGGTAATTATAATGAATTTTTGATTAAAGAATTGGTTGTTTTAGATTTACCTACAAAAAGTACGTATTACTTCTTATTCAAACCACCGTATTCTTTCGATACTCTAAACTATAAAGCATCTAAAACAAACATCTGGTTAACTAATTGTTTTCATCATATAAAATGGTCCGAAGGGTTTATAGAATACAAGGAACTTTTTAATATTATACACCAATACATGAGACACTACGACTTTATACACACTTCAGGGTCTGAAAAAGCTAAATGGATAAACGTTCGTGTCAATGCCAAGGTTATTAACTATACTCGTAAAACCATGCAACTACCTCTTACACCTGTAACATGTTTAGGTGTAAACGATATACGTCATTCAACCCAGAACTGTGCTATACATAACGCTTTGAGACTTGCGGACACCTTGGAACATGTTTGCGAATGTGAAGAAGAAACGTAAGACTGTTGGTGATCGCGTACCTATAAATACAGCTGAAATTTAATGAAATTGTTCATTCTATCAAAACACATTTGTGGATACCCCTCCAATTTGAAACGTCAACTTCCAAATTTACCTACAACAGAGTGTAAAATCTGTTTATCGGATGAAGTGCAAGTACTTTTTTATCCTTGCAAACATTTAATATCTTGTGTTTCTTGTGCTCTGTGTTGTACAAACTGCGGTGTATGCAGAGAAAAAATAGATTCATTCGCAAGAGAGTTTCTATCTTAGCAAACATTTTAAAATCGTCACGTGGATCAGTATACCTCCTGGGGAGATTACCACGTTAAAAAAGTATCAATGCGCCGGATAGCTGTACAGCATGATTTTTTAAAATCTACTGTGGTGTGGAAACCAGCTATAAATTCGCCGAAAATCTGTACAGCATGATTTTTTTTAAAGTCAACTGTGGTGTGGAAACCAGCTTAAAAGTTCTTTGTTAGAACCTGAAGCGATAGCTACAAGTCGTACGGTGTTATTGTAGAAATTTACTTCTCTATAATATACCGTAAATTGGAAATCGACTTTAAGCTTTCGATCGCTTCGTAAAAAAATAAGTACTCCCAGTGATCGTGATCGATCACTGGGAGTACTTATTTTTTTACGTCTATACCGTGGCCTTGACATACTTTAAAACCCTCTCCGAAGTACACTGTTAAAATAGTTCTGACAAAATTATATGAACTCAGAACTTTGTAAGATCCTCGAGATGGTTAGTATAAGAGAGAGAGACAACATAATTTTCTATCACACACATCATACTTCCCACGTCACTACCCCACGTCACTAACCCACGTCACAATTCTACGTCACTACCCCACGTCACACACACCCACGTCACACACACCCACGTCACACACACCCACGTCACTAACCCACGTCACAATTCTACGTCACTACCCCACGTCACACACACCCACGTCACACAGGTTATGACGTCATAAAAAGTTGTGACGTATTGCACCCGCCATTTCAGGTTGTGACGTCATAAAAAGTTGTGACGTATTGCACCCGCCATTTCAGGTTGTGACGTCATAAAAAGTTGTGACGTATTGCACCCGCCATTTCAGGTTATGACGTCATAAAACAAAATGGCGGATTGCACCCGCTTTTCCCCCTACTACTGATATTTTTTACACTTATATTGAAACGCTTTTATACCATTGTGAGAATAGGGAATATTCCTGAATGATTTTACTTTTACACTTTCCCCTGAATTTACTGTTAATTTTAATATTCTTTATTTTTAAATTTTATTATTGGATTACTTTTATATTTTTTAAAATTTATATAGCTTGGTTATTTGTTACTCACAAATATTGATGATTTATCGCAGCTTTCCTCCTCGGTGGTTTAGGCCTTGGAATGAAGTCCTTGATCTTCTTCTTCCTTCCTCTCAGGATCTCTCCTCTTCTTTGATGTAGAATGATTTCTTTCTTCACTCCCTTAGGATCCTTCTTCTTTAAATTATAGCGATTTATTACGGCCCGCTCAACTGTACCGGAGTTGGTGATATTCGCCGACCTACTGCTGATTCTTCAGACTTTTACGTGGCCCTCGGGTGACTACCAATACGCAACTGAATTTAATTTCCCTTCTCTCTACCTGGTACTTTTGAAATCGAAGTCAAGAGATTTACTCTTTTCTTTTTGACAACTTCGCTTCTCTGGTGCTTTAAAGGGTCCTTCTAGCTTGTAGAATTTTCTTTTATTTATTTAATTTAATTCCCACGCCTTCATTTTAATTACTCCACTTTAGTTTCGTAGATAATCAATTATTTAACTTTCCGTGCAATAAGTAATTGTATTGGTCTCGGTGGTGGTTGCATGACGTCATCTCTCCAAGCTCGCTCCGTACTGTTTGCTTAAACACTGCCGGTTCTTACAAGATTTAATTCAATTTTGTATGCAAAACTTTCAAAATGCTCTAACTTTGTAACCCATTGTCCGATTTTGGATTTCTGCAGCTCATTGGATTCCTGACCATCTTCTGCTTTCTCCCTCCTTTGAGTGGTTGTTCTAATGTTCCTGGTTCTCCAGTTATCGCCTTCGCTAGTTTTTCCTTAATTTTGAATTTTAAATTCTTCAAAATGGTCCAAATTCGAATTTTCTTGGTTCTATCTTATTCGTCTGGTTCCCAAACGTCCGAAACTGATCTTCTTTCTTCTATCTTCACATCGGGCACGGTTCTGTGGCCTATCCTATGTGTATCTCGAATTTTGGATTTGGCAACCCCCCTTTTTGGTTTATGCCCTTTTCTCACATGGTGTATTACAAAAATATATATACTACATCTTATTTAACATATATTTATTTCTGTAGAAACTTATTTCCCCCGATTTATTCATTTATTTTAATATGTTTATTTTTGAGCCTTTTTCTTTAAAATATTTAATTATATTAATTTATTGTTATTTAATTATTATTAATTATTTATTCTTTATTTTATCCCCAATTTAGATTTTCGAAATTTTCAAATTTGTGAATTTTAGCATTTTTTCTGCTACGTCTTTGCTCTATAACTTTTTCACTTTCTTAATTAAAACAATTCTGTTAATTAGATTATTATCATCTTTTTCTCCTCTACCCATTACATTTAAAATAACCTACTATTTTTATTTTTGAAAATATATTAAAATTTTACATTGAATTCTTTCACGGCGCATAGCAACAGACAGAGTTTTGCAATATTCGACAAAACCTGACAAGAATTATCCTGTCGATTTCCCTTAGAATAATTCACTCCGCTTGGCTACTATTACTTTTAATATTGGCTAAGCCTGCAATTTATAAAATAATTATTTTAAATTATTTACTTCCTTCTTACACCCAATTTTCCTTTGATATCTCTTTATAACGTGTTATTTTACTTATTACTAATTATCAATTTACATATTTAGGCCTATTGGCTTCTATATACAACTTTTAATGTTAGGCCTAATTATTCTAGTAATTAGCCCATTTGTCTCGGGTTTTTGCCCGTGGCAACCTGTTGTTACATATTCTACCTGAAACAGCTGATTTTGGTAAAAAACTTAACATAATTTTAGGTAGGCCTACAATCAACCAAAACCTACGTTTATTTGCAACCAATGAGGCAAATTTAGAATCAGATAGTTATTCTTCACGACTATCAGTTTTTTTAGATAAGGTAAATGCAAACGAAATGCTTACTGTATTATGAGTCAAACATCTGGTGTTATACGTTATATTGTTTCCTTTAGTAATATCACAGTTTGTTTGAAATGTTGATTATTGACTATTTAAGTATTAATGGTGAAATGTCAACGCTTGCCGCAATTCTAATTATTGAGGTTGTCTTACATTAGCTATGGTCATTGCTCAATCATAATTTCCGTGAAAACATCAGAGTATACAATAATCTGCTTGCATTGGCTTCTCCATAGGTCGCCGCCACGGTTGGTGAGGGAATCGAGCACGGACCTCCCCCATGGTCTCTAACACTTCCCGAGATAATGCATGGAAAACCAAAGCATGAATTATACTTGCAGTATGGGTGTTAAAGTAAAAATGTTACCAAATGTAAGCCTTTTAAAAAAATCTATAACTCGAAAAGTATGAATAAGAACGTTATGAAATAGTGTTTTGTTAAAGAAAAATGTCTATATTTTAATGGGCTTAAATTTTGGAATATTATTTGACAGTTTTGAGAAATAATTTATAAAAATTAACCGATTTTCAAAATATGTATTCTGGATGGGAAAAAATAAATAAGTTACGAATGTATACAAAAAGAAACATGTCGTCTAGAAAAGCCTAAAGTAATGTTTGTTGTTAGAAAATCCAAAAATGTTGTAAACAAAAATATTTAAATTCAGGTGATATGTATATCCAACGATGTAGAATCAAGATAAGAATATTCTTAAAACATTACGTCTTTAATCGAATTCGCACAAAAATACTTACACAGTACTCTCCCACCTTTCAGTTGACTACAAAAGCGTGACCGCGGTTATTTTTTCGTAACTAATTTTGTACAGTGTTTATGTTCATATCATTAACGCACTCAAGTCTTGCATTGCGATCTTTAACCTGAGTCACTATTCGATTAATCGGAAGGGCTTATCGATCTAGACGCTCTTGTCCTCCAGTGAGTCCAATCCAGTTCCAACGACATGATGACAGGTTTTGCAGTACAGCGGCCGTTTGGTGAGTCATGTACAGCCCATACATTTAAATTATGGATAAATCAAGTGGACGCACTACAGCCGATTCCAAGCCCATACCGTCCAGTCTAGTGTAACGCGTTAATTAATTATTATAACTAATTAAATAATAGTTCGTCAAAGCTGGTTGTCAAATGCGGTAAATTGCAAGTAGGAAGTCAAATAGGCGTAAAGTTTACATTAACTCTTAAAACGTATTACTTAAAGATCATAACGCGTACCAAAACTTGTGTGGTAAGAGGGCGGATGTAAAGCAAACAGTGCTTGGTCCAATTTAAAGCCGGCAGAATGGGTTATCGGTTCTTCTGCTTTCTAATATTTTGCAGCATTTTACAACAATAAGCAAACAACCCAATGGACGTATAGAGTTCGTCATAGCACATTTAAAATAAAAATGCATTCACGTACGGTGTTCGTCATAATACTTTCAAGTGTTGAGCTGTGAAACGGATCTACCCCCAGGCCAAGTATTCTTTTTAAGTGAGCCGGTTTTATACTACCTACATAAATATAAATGTTCGTTTGTTCAAAATCTTAAATCTCTGAAAGTTCTTCACCGATTGCTTTGAAATTTCGACACAACTGTCGAATACAAAAGTGTTTTTATGCACTTTTTGAAAAACATCACCCTATTGGTCTTAAAAGCAACACGCACTATACTAAATATTTTAGGCAATGGGGCCGCCATTGAAAATAATAATTAAATATATATGTAGTGTCGGTACACTGATCAGCTGCTTTCTCTAATATTTCCGTTAACAACTGATTTCAAACTTTGAAACAAATACTTGTATTTCTAACATTAGGTTAGGTTTTTCTTTCAGTGTAGGCCTGTGCCTTGATGGTACTTTTATTATACTATTATTGTTAT
Organism: Philaenus spumarius; assembly: GCA_018207615.1. Classification (NCBI taxonomy): domain Eukaryota; kingdom Metazoa; phylum Arthropoda; class Insecta; order Hemiptera; family Aphrophoridae; genus Philaenus; species Philaenus spumarius. The sequence goes on from JAGFPH010001900.1 coordinate 229,753, forward strand.
AAAATATACGTTATAAGTTGATTTGGACACTTAACATTGTATACATCCTAGCTTGGAGGTTATTATTAATCCTACATCTTTATTGTAAATAAAACATAACAAATGTTATAAGAACACGAGCACATAAGAACTTCTTACAACATGTGTTACAAAAAACTTATGAAGCTCAAATAAAACCCCTATGCTAGGAATCAATAAAATCAAGTCCATAGGTCCGTCTGTCAGACGGTATGCATGGCGCTACATTAGTTTCCATTAGGGCTTCATTAGGCCAGGCAATTGTCACTGACTGCAAGCAGGGAGTCCGAGCCAAATGAACAAATTTCCGGCGTGCTTGTGGGGGTTCCGATCACACCCCTTGCATTAATTACCCCCCGCACGCCCCTTCGCAGTTACAATCTAATTAAAATAAATCAATCAACGCGTACTTTGGTGTTTTCTTGAACAAACTAATTTACAAATCGGTCCAGTTCTTGTAAACACAGACTGTACTGACTTTAGCCTGCGTAAAGTGTTTTTATATCGTTGATTCTCGTATACAGAACACGTTAATACGTTTAAAGTGAATCTGAAATTTTATAAATTTGGTCTAGTAATAAAAAAAAACATCTTAGGCTTCTTATGACATATGACATACATTATAAGAAGAATTCTACAGGTTTGGCGTGCGAAGCTCGCAGGGATCTCCCTTAGTTTAAAATATTAAATCTATATTATATTTAGATCTGTTCTCCTCTCATTTTATATTTGTTTCTAAGCAAGTTTAGTGACCATTTTGTTTATCTTTAACTATTTAACCGGATAAAATACACATACACGGCGAGTTTTTACTTTTTCAAACACTCTTCAACCCCGTTTTGAAAACGCACCCAGCCAATGACCAACACACATTGGTGAAAGGTTCATCAAAATCGGATGAAAAGTTTTTGAGTTAAACCGTACTAAACGTACAAAAGTTTCCTCGCAGTGTGGATTCTTTCTAATGAGCTCAGTAACAACGATAATCCGGTAATTATGTGTATCATTACAAATCGTTACTACACTTTTTCACCGCTAGGAGCGCCTTCCCTTCAAGATTTATTTTCCCAGACACTAAATTGCACCCCGGTGACTTAATTAACCTTTCAACCCGTCTGGAACTAATTTATCTCTTACATTTTGTTGCAATTCCTTTTCCTAAAGCAAATATAGTGGAGTCCATCGCTGTGTACCCGAAGCATGCAATGTTAAAACATCATTCTAACGCACGTACCGTTGTTTTCTTTAAAAAGGAGCATCGACGAGTATAAAAGCGAGTGTACGTACGTACGTCCGTGAGTAGCAAATGTACAGCACATGCTTGTATAAAATAACAATCGTTTTAAAGACTTATGTTACGTTATTGAGCAGCTGAAAACGAAAAACCTCACTTCATACACATACCAGCTGATTTCGCTCATTATCTGTAATACTTTAACAAAACCTTCTAATAAGTAGTTATAGTTTGGTGTTATGTTTACAAATTTACAACTTCAATCAAAACAATTTTCTTAAAAAGTTCTGGATGTTGGTTGTTTTTGTTTATGAATTAAAAACTAATGTAGGCTATAATAATTATGTTATATATGATTTGCTTTGAGGTTAGAAATCGTCGAAAATCCTTTTTGTTTACTTCATTCTTGACAACCTACAAAACAGCTGGTAAGGTGTGCACACACCGGAGCGATCTACGGGAGCGGGAGCGTCGCGATCCAGTTCCTAGAATGTTACGCGTGAAGATCGTGGTGGGAACTGGTGCTTCCACACTGGCGCGGGAAGCGGGAACCAGTACACTGTAGGGAGGCGTAGTATGCGGTGTTTCTAGTGACAGACACAACACACTTGACTTCAGGACACGGACGACTACACAACACAGCAGGACCCGGGGTAGTGCTTTCTTCTGTTCTTCTCGAGAGACATCCAGTGAGGTTTTGGAAGTTCCGAGGATGGTTTTATCACGGGGAGCGCTTCACATCGAACACGACTAACGGACGCACACTCATCGTCGCTGGCGGGCGCCTTCATTGTGGAGTTCTCCTGGTACCTGATGTCGGTTACTGCGGGCTTCGAAGTCATCCATACAATCCACACTTCTTCGACAACGATCACTACACAACTCCGGCGGACTCTTTCTTCCTGTCTCCCGTATTCCGACTGTCGGTCGGGCTGCGGTTAGCGATTTCTTCAAGCACTAATTCATTGCATTATCTGTTTCAGTCAGCTCGAATCGGGCCTTCATCGTAGCTCCGGGATCCCTCTGCCAGTGATGGTTAGGTACGGGTCAAGGTGTTCTGCTGCCGGCCCGGTCTCGGGGAACGATTTTCTCACGTTTCTTCTTCTGTTTCAGCCCGACTTCTTCACTCGTTCTTGGGATCGTGCCTTCATCGGAGCTCCGGGGCCCCAGTATGCCAGTGATGTTTTAGGCATGGATCTTGAATTCCGTTGATGGCTGATCTCGAGTAGAGACATCTTCATGCCGCCACCGCCAAACCATTAACCAATGATTCTGTTACGTTTCAGATTGACTCTTACAGTCATTAGGGATATTCCCTAGACGCTGTTACACCTCCCCTGTGAGCAGTTTGGGGAGAGGGGGGTAGTTTAGTGGGCAGCGGATCGAGTCAAACAGTACCTCTCTGGCTGAGTCTGCGTAAGAGCATTTCATCCTCTAAAAAAATACAGTTCTTACCATGTCATCGTCTGATGTAGAAGAAGCTCTGCTATTGCTTGCTGAGTGGTGTGCATCTGATGATGAAGTAAATCTCCGAAACGCGTCAAAAAAGAGAAGAAAGTCACGAGACGGACATAAAGTAAGTACTTAAGCTTAATTATAATTCTAAGATTACAAAACTCTTAAATTATCATTCTTACTATCATTCTTCTTAGATAAAGTTGCTTGATGAACGATGAAAATTAAACAATACTCATTTGTACACAACACATTAAAGTTACGCATACAGTATCTTGTATATGCACGTAAATTCAAGTACATGTCACGTTTAATATTGTATGTGGCTTATTTATGTCACGAGTTAGTTGTCTTTGAATGAAGGTGTTCTATTTGAATAATTCAAAGATTGTGTTTGAATGGAACACGGAATTTTCGTTTAGCAGAATAGAGTATATTTATGCAAAAACGTAGACTAAAAATTCATCTACGTTTTTATTGTACCATTTGTTGACCCGGCAGTGCTTCAGTATTGCTTGATTTAATTTTAAGGGTGGTTATCCCATTTCATTATTTTGACGTAAGGAATACAACTGTAAATGGTATTTATGTCATTTAAGAATAATATTAAACAAATTTAGCTTGGTCGTACGAAGTTGGTGCAATTTATTTATAATGTATAGGGGTAGCTACCCCATTTCAATAAATTTGTAATTACCATAGTCGCTAAACAATCCTGCTACTAGTATGTGTAAACTATGAAATTTTTTTAGTTGTTTTTGAGCATAAAAGACAAAGTAAGTGTATACACAATTAATTATTAAAGTTTATTGTATAGGGGTAGCTACCCTATTTAAATCTCTTTTATTGTAGTGACGATATTCTCAAAACAATCCTTATACTAGTATGTGTAAATTATGAAATTGGTTGAGTTGTTTTTGAGCATAAAGAAAAGGTAAGTGTATACATAATTAATTATTTAATTTTATTGTAAAAGGGTAGCTACCCTATTTAAATATCTTTTATTGTAGTGGCGATATTCTCAAAACAATCCTGGTACTAGTATGTGTAAATTGTGAAATTAGTTATGTTGTTTTTGAGCATAAAGAAAAAGTAAGTGTCAAACTCAACTATTTAAGGGGGTGTTGTAATTTTACAAGCAGTTATCCTATTTCATCTATTTAACTTAAGTAATCGAATTGCAAATGTTTTTTTTTATATATCACTTAAGAATAATTTTAGCTTTATAGTTTGTAGGGGTAGAGCAATTTATTTTTATTGTATATGGGTAGCTACCCTATTTAAATCTTTCTTATTGTAGTGACCGTAATCTCTAAACAATCCAGGCACTAATATCTGTCAATTATGAAATTAGTTAAGTAGTTTTTGAGTATATAGAAAAAGTAAGTGTATAAATTATAATTTAATTTTAAGGGTAGTTATCCCATTTCATCCCTTTTACTTAAGTAATCGAATTGCAAATAATTTTTTTATCACTTAAAAATAGTATTCATAATTTTAGCTTTCTAGCTTGTAGGAAATTTTATTTTATTGTTGCATTTAATATACAATATTCAATAAATATGAAATTCATATCTTGTAGGAATAAATTTATATTTATTGTACAGGGGTAGCAACCACATTTAAACCCCTTAGACTGTAGTAATTGTAACGTCTGGACAATCCTGGCATTGGTATGGATAAACTGTGAAATTTTTAGTGAAATCGGTAGAATAGTTTTTGCGATTACAGAGGACAAAGAAACATTCATTTTTATATACAGGGTGAGTGAAAAGTCTGAGAACGGCTTAATATTCGTATATAAGGAAAATTGAATATAGATGTGATTGAGGAATCTACTATATTATATGTAAAAAATACTATTTTATTAAGATTTTAAAAGATTTATCCGCCATCTTGGGTGTAACTTTGTTTTTTTGAAATGGGAAAGTGGTCAAGTGATACATCATTTCCATGTAGAATTTCAAGACAAAACCAACGGTGAAATTTGCACTTCCATATCTTTAACCAATTAAAAATGGCGGCCAAAAAATCAACGAAATCTCTTTTCCCAATTTTGCCTCATTTTACTGTACTATTTTTGTTTAATATTAATTATTAATCTTTTTTGGATTTAGAATTAAATAAACTTTCAAACGATATGTCACACAACGATATTTGGGAGTATTTAAAATTATTGAGTTGCAGCCATTTTGATTTAAAAAAAATTGTTTTCGAGTGGATCAACCAAATACAATTTGTATTAAAAAATTTTAAGTTAAAATTTCGTGGTATTGGACAAAGGATATCAGAAAAACAGCCTCCATCATTATGCATTGTTCTGGGTTAACATTTTACCAACTAGTTAGTTTAACTCTGAATAACCTAGTAAA
>JAGFPH010001901.1:7641-23263 GCA_018207615.1 Philaenus spumarius
TCTATACCGTTTGATTTTAAATATAGTCTACTTATTTTATCTTTTACCAGAGTTCAAGCATGAGCTGCCAGGTGCGGTCTCTAGGAGTGTTATAGGTCTTTGTGTATTCACTGACGGTGTAAAGGTACAGACTCAATGCTGTGTGGGTTATTATTTCACCTGAACAGCCAAATTGGCTTCCCAAATCTTAAAAGTTTTTTTGGGGAGGTCAAAAATACCCCTGGACTCCTTTTGCCGAAAGAGGGGAGGGGTACTCCTTAAGAAGTTCACTGCTACGCAAATTTCGTATTTAATATGCCAGGAGCTGACCTTTTATTTTTTATATTTATAGTATAAATGAGTAGAAATTACTTTATTTTTTTTTATTTTTGCGCCTTTCTACGAAATAATCACAACATGTGCGTTCATCGCATTTAGGTTCAAAATTGGCGTGCGAAGCACACAATGCATTGTGTATTGAAAATACTTCCAATACAGGGGTCGGCGTGCGAAGCACGCAATGCATTATTTATTGAAAATATTCCTAATACGGGGGTTGACGTGCAATGCACTGTGCGTCGGCCGCTTCTCATATTGTTCAGTGTCAAGCACACATGTGCGTCCTTAACAGTGAACGTGTTAAACGGAGATGTACTGGGTACTGATGTTTTTAGTTAGGTTAGTAGCGGTTTCCTCAAGTGCCAGCATCTGTAGACCTATTTCCCAAATAGTTGGTTGAAACCCTAAAACATATATTACTTAATTTTGGAAATTCGCTCAACTCACGTCAGCGGTTCAGTTATAAACATTTAAAAATTACATTTGGGTAAAATGTGAATATCTCAAGTCGACCAGTTTGACTGCATCGTATTTTGTACCGAAATTGCACTCAAAAACTGTAACACGTGTTCTGGAATGTAAAGAAGAAAAGAGTGATAGGGAAGTAAAATTAAACAGTTTTCTTGGTTTTATAATGTTTATATTGCGTGTGGAAATAAATTATTCCAACATGTAGAACTATGCAAGTAATCTCGACACAGCTGTACGGGACAGTTGATTTATAGGTCGATTTATTTTATTTGAATTATACCAAACATTTAATGCATTCACATCATTCTGTTTTATTTGCCATATAAAAGCATTTTAGTCGAGTCATTTTTTATACATTTGAGGTTATTTTCAACAACAGTTTATTTGAATACGCAATTAAAATTGGTTAAAATACACCGTACTGTAGTTGACTCGTTATAAAGAACGTGTGTTTGAATTAATTAAGGTAGAATTATCTGGAAACAACTACGCAGTAATATATGTTTATAAAATTGGCTACATTCGTTTCGTGTAATCGTTTTGTGGATGAAGCTTTTTTCTTTTTACCGGTGAGGTTAGTCCTAAACTTAATACCAATTTAAAGGTAAAATCTTCGAGTGGAGGTTACTTTGAGAAACGCGATAAAATGTTAGCTTATAAGTACTTTTTACCGGGGGAGGGGGGGGATCAGGTCAGACAACACAAACCAAGCTAGGTTTGTTAGGTTAAGCTTCATGCCAAGTTTGAACTCAATCAGTCAACCCGTTCTCTAGATATGAATTATTTTGAAGAAAAAACAAAATGGAGGATATCTGGGACACGAAGAGTTTTCGGTCCTATGTTTATATGAACTTTTTTTTGTTATTTTCACCGGAAGAAGAAGTCCTGAGAGTTTCTCCGTGGGACACCCTGTATATATACATACAGAGTGTCCCTAAAAGCCGTAGCGGGCTATACAGGTTAGTATTGTACACATTGAAATAAATAAAAAATGTTTAGTAAAACTTTTTCGAATTCGGCTTAGTTTAGTCGCAATACGCCATTTTGTTTTTTGTACAAAATAATTCATATCTAGAGAACGATTTGACGGATTGAGTTCAACCTTGGCATGAAGTTTAAACTAACAATGATATATCGCAAGCAAAATAAGCGTTTAAATCAAATCATTCTTTTCAAAATGGCGGCTGTTTGAATATTTCAAACCTAAATTACTAAAAAACCGGACATTTAAAAAGAATGTCAAGACACCTTTTTGTAGCCCTTTTGATTAACTATCGGATGGTTTAACTGCCAAAACAAACAGACGAAGGATTTTTTGACAGAAAGTATCTAATTTTAGATTTTTCAAACAAAAATGAACTTTTTTAGAGTTTCATCTTAAAAAAATAAATATAGGATATTATTCCGCACGTTTTGTTTTTTTACACGACGTTATAACACGCTTGGTTCCTCCAAAATATATCAAAACGTAAAATACAGTAGAACCTCTTTAATCCGAACCCCTGTAATCCGAACGTCCACTAATCCGAACGCCATAGGAGTGAAATTTAAAATAATAATTTGAATTTTTTCTACTGTATTCCTAGTATTTTCCATACTAAGTTTATCATAAATATACTGTGTGCCTTCTATTTGCATTAAATAAAGAATGTTTTAAATTGCACAGTATTTCTCATTTTTCTGTAACACTTATGATCCATTTTAGCCATGTTTTAACTGTTAAGTTATGTGAAAAGCACAATATGTTCTGTAATCCGAACCATTCGATAGTCCGAACCCTCCCGGTTTTAATTAGTTCGGATTAAAGAGGTTCACAGCTTTCAACCCCCCCCCCCCCCGAAAAGTTTTCCTGGCTACGGCCTTGAGGACAATAGAACTCGCAGAACCCCAACGTGTAAAACCGTGAAACATACGATTGATCAGATAGTTTCCATAGGTCATCATCGGATCACAGTAGCGACCTGCGCCGAGACAGATCTTTACTTGGCTCACGTTAGCTTTCTTTGTCATATAATCCAGAATCTGAGGGGGGTTGAGTATGCATGGAAAGCCTTACGCAATTTTATTTCTGATTATTGTTATAGGCACTATAGTGATTATGAAAAGCCATGTTGTCGCTCCCCAGCGGGGTCGACATCGCGGGGGGGGGGGGGGAATATGGTGGGGGCGCCGTTTATCAAAACGCTTATAACTTGAGAACCGTTCAAGATAAAACATTGAAAAAAGTGACAATCTATATAATAAAAATGAATTGCTGTTTCTTTGAAATCGCATCAATTGAGAACTGCTGGACCAATTTGGCAATTTTTTGTTTTAAAATGTTCGTAATAGTCCGAACTAGGTTTTTATATAAAGAAAAATTTGAAAAGTTTCCCGAAAAAGTTTCAAATTTGGAAAAAACTAAATAGCCTCTTTTGTATGGACTCAAGACCATAGCGCTCAAAAACAGCTGTTCGTATAAAATGCTTAGTAACACATGTTTGTTTACATTCATTACCATAGCAACTTTAGCAAATTTATAATCGGTTTATTATTCTTCAAAACCAATAGCTTTTTAGATTAGATTGACAAATTAAAAGCAAACACAAACAAAAATCAATAAAACATGCTTAGGCCTACTATATTATAATTCAATTTAAACATCGGTTGTTACATATTATTATAAATAAAACAACTGTTATGGATCAAAAACTGAACATAATTTTAGGTTAGGCCTACAATGAACCAAAACACTTTTATTTAAACCAATTTCTCTAATTTATAATCGGGTTATTATTCTTCAAAAACCAAAACAGCTTTTTTAGGTTAGATTGCCAAACAACACAAACAAAAATCATCGAAAAATGCTTACTGTATTATAATTCAATTCAAACATCGGTTGTTACATATCTATTTACTTACATATATGCTGTTTAAAATATTGTTTATATAAATTGTTGACATAAACACCATTTGCAATTCAATAACTTAAGTCAAAAGAATGAAATTTGATAACTACCCTTAAAATTAAATAAAGCAATAGCGAAGCATTGCCGGGTCCACTAGTATACTCCATAAAATATGAGCATTAAAAATGGTTATTACGTTTATAGTCGTATAGTTTTTTGGTTTGGTTTAGTTGGTATAGTTGTTGGTTTGACCTATTTAGTGATTTTCTTAGTACAAAAGTATTGGTTTTGCTTATTTGAATAACTATTTTTGTTCATTTACCAATAAAAATGCTCTTTAACCATGAACCAACAACTATACAGCTATAAACATAATAACCTTTTTTATAGCTCATATTTTATGGAGTATATTGTCGCTTTTTTCAATGTTCTATCTTGAACGGTTTTCAAGTTATAAGCGTTTTAATAATCGGTGCCCCCACCCTATTCCCCCTTCACCTGGGGGTGTCGACCACGCTGGGGGGCGACAACATGGTTTTTCATAATCACTACAGTGAATATAACAATAATCAGAAGTAAAATTGCGTCAGGCTTTCCTCAACCCCCTTCAGATCCCGGTCTAATAATACCGTTTCTGGATTGAGCGTTTCTTTGATGGAGGAAATCTGTGCATTTTGTAAAAACTTCAACATTTTTATGACATTTTGTTAACGAATCGCGATAACAATTAATCAAAAGACGCCAATACCTCATTTCGCTATTCAAATTAGTTCAGACAATAAAAGTTGTTTCTAGTACCGAAATGACAACCGACGTAGGACTGCGCCAAGCCTTGCCTTGATTAAACTTAGACTACAATATTTCAGCAAATAGAAGTCTTCTTTGTAAGCGACATCAAAGAAATGCATCGCTCGTCTCTTTCTCATGGACAAGAACTTGATTGCGATTCTACTTCAACTCCCGGCGAAATAACATGATATTAGAATGCGCAAAGCAAATGTTCACCTGTACTTAAAATGTAAAGTCATGTATACAGAAGGTCCTGTAAAATTTCTTAAACGAAGTCCCGAAGTTCTGGGAGGTTTTCCGTACATTATTAAAGTTTACACAAACACGTTTATTAAACAGCAAATTTTATTTTTACAATTCACTACTTGTATTTTAACGTGCAAAAAAACATCGTAACTTTGGACGTAGATAAGATATTGCGTTCAAATTTAACAATTTAAAACGTTATCTTGAAAAATAATTCGACCACGCAGCTGAATACCGCTGACGTGAGTTGAGAAAATTTCCAAAATCAAGTGTATATAGGCCTATGTTTTAGGGTTTCAACCAACAATTTGGGAAATAGGTGTAGTCACGACGGTGCTGAATAGGTGCAAAATGGTTCGCACGCCATTCCGCATATAGGGAGTACATTCAATACACAATGAATTGCGTACTTCGCACGCCATTCCGCATATTGGGATTATCTTCAATACACAATGCACTGCGTGCTTCGCACGCCATTCCGCATATTGGGAGTATCTTCAATACACAATGCACTGCGTGCTTCGCACGCCATTCCGAGTGTTGAGAGTATTTTCAACACACAAAGCATTGCGTGCTTCGCACGCCAACCTCAATATTGAAAGTTTGTCTTCTATACACAATGCACTGCGTGCTTCGCACACCAACCCCACGGTAGAATCCACCACATGGCTTTGAACCGGGTACTTCTATGGTATTTTACGTTTTGATCGATTTTGGGGGAACCAAGCGAGCTATAAGGTCGCGTAAAAAAAACAAAATGTGCAGAATAACATCCTACATTTATATTTGTAGAAAAAACTCAAAGAACAAATTCATTCTCGTAGGAAATCTAAAAAAAAAACAGTTACCTCCGGTCAAAAAACGTGCTTCCGATTGTTGAATTTTTTTTGGCTAACGAACTCGTCCGAGCAACGTAGACAACCAACGTGTGTACCAAATTTGAACCAAATCGGACTTAAAGTGCGGCCGCTAGAGTGCGAACACATATATACATATATGATTTTTAATCGCACCCAAAATCGTGTTCTGGGGACCATGATCGGTGCGCATTGGCTACTCCCGACCTTGGGTCTTACCATAAGAGCCACTGCAACAGCTCATGTTTCCTATATTTATACGTGAATTGTTACGGCCGATTAAAATATTTCAAATGGTTTCTGAAAGTAGAGATAAATCGTGAATTTCAGATTTCCGTAAAAATTGTGCGACGTTGGTTAAAAGTGGTTATGATCACGGCTGTAAACGCGCGAGCAATCGGTCGGACTCTCAGGAAGTAAAGTCGGTGGGGGGGACTTCTCCCTTGGGGAAGTTGGCCAGTAAACTAGAATATACATATGTTTAAAAAAGCGCACAGTTTCTAGGTAATGTATTTACAAAACAACGTCGAATAATACAGACTCAAGTATACCGCGTGTGCCTGCAAAAACTGCGTAGTTTTACGAAGCAAGCAATAACTACTGGAACAGTTCAGCGTGGGGATTTACTACTTTGAACGTCAAACAAGGGTTGGGTCGAGGAGATACATTATCTGAATCTATTGTCCTCTAAACTTGATCATCTGAAAAGTATTGAGTAGAATACTTAAAAATTAAGAAACTGCAGGAGTACTCTTGGCACTGCTGACTTCGCATAGTACAATAAACTAAGCTTACCTTAAAAGAAGATTAGGAAATGTTGAATTGGACTAACCTGTAACAAAAAGCGAAAACACAAATTAATTATTGGGGTACAAAACCGAACAATGTGCATACAATATTGGTGTGTTTACTGTGTTGGTATAGGATGCCGGGTTGAACAAATCAATTATTACACATAACTTAACTATTTTTCTTCATCCGATTGTTTTGGCAGTTACAACACCCCGTAGGGAATTAAAAGGGCTACAAAAAATGTGTCTTGGCCCAATTTAGGTTTGAAATCTTCAAAATCCGCCATTTTGAAACGCATAATTGGGAGTAATAGTTCATTTTTCTTACAACAGACTATCGTTAGGTCAATCTGCATGCCAAGTTTGAACTGAATAAGTCAAACATTTCTCTAGATATGAAATATTTCGTTTAACACACGTTCACTGCTAAGGACGCACATGTGAGCTTGACACTGAACACTATGAGAAGCGGCCGACGTACAGTGCATTACGTACGCCTACCCCAGTATTGGAAGTATTTTCAATACACATCGCATTGCGTGCTTCGCAAGCCTCCGTATTGAGAGTTTTTTCAATACATAATGCATTGCGTGCTTCGCACGCCTACCCCAGTATTGGGAGTATTTTCAATATAAAGTGCATTGCGTGCTTCGCACGCCTACCCCAGTATTGGGAGAATTTTCAATACACATTGCATTGCGTGCTTCGCACGCTAAAGCTGTACTGGGAGTATTTCGAATGCACAATGCATTGCGTGCTTCGCACGCCTACCCCGGTATTGGGAGTATTTTCAATACACATTGCATTGCATTCTTCGAACGCCTACCCCAGTATTGGGAGTATTTTCAATACACAGTGCATTGCGTGCTTCGCACGCCTACCCCAGTATTGGGAGAATTTTAATACACATTGCATTGCGTGCTTCGCACGCCAAAGCTGTACTGGGAGTATTTCGAATGCGCGATGCATTGCGTGCTTCGCACGCCTACCCCAGTATTGGGAGTATTTTCAATATAAAGTGCATTGCGTGCTTCGCACGCCTACCCCAGTATTGGGAGAATTTTCAATACACATTGCATTGCGTGCTTCGCACGCTAAAGCTGTACTGGGAGTATTTCGAATGCACAATGCATTGCGTGCTTCGCACGCCTACCCCGGTATTGGGAGTATTTTCAATACACATTGCATTGCATTCTTCGCACGCCTACCCCAGTATTGAGAGTATTTTCAATACACAGTGCATTGCGTGCTTCGCACGCCTACCCCAGTATTGGGAGAATTTTAATACACATTGCATTGCGTGCTTCGCACGCCAAAGCTGTACTGGGAGTATTTCGAATGCGCGATGCATTGCGTGCTTCGCACGCCTACCCCAGTATTGGGAGTATTTTCAATATAAAGTGCATTGCGTGCTTCGCACGCCTACCCCAGTATTGGGAGAATTTTCAATACACATTGCATTGCGTGCTTCGCACGCTAAAGCTGTACTGGGAGTATTTCGAATGCACAATGCATTGCGTGCTTCGCACGCCTACCCCGGTATTGGGAGTATTTTCAATACACATTGCATTGCATTCTTCGCACGCCTACCCCAGTATTGAGAGTATTTTCAATACACAGTGCATTGCGTGCTTCGCACGCCTACCCCAGTATTGGGAGAATTTTAATACACATTGCATTGCGTGCTTCGCACGCCAAAGCTGTACTGGGAGTATTTCGAATGCGCGATGCATTGCGTGCTTCGCACGCCTACCCCAGTATTGGGAGTATTTTCAATATAAAGTGCATTGCGTGCTTCGCACGCCTACCCCAGTATTGGGAGAATTTTCAATACACATTGCATTGCGTGCTTCGCACGCTAAAGCTGTACTGGGAGTATTTCGAATGCACAATGCATTGCGTGCTTCGCACGCCTACCCCGGTATTGGGAGTATTTTCAATACACATTGCATTGCATTCTTCGCACGCCTACCCCAGTATTGAGAGTATTTTCAATACACAGTGCATTGCGTGCTTCGCACGCCTACCCCAGTATTGGGAGAATTTTAATACACATTGCATTGCGTGCTTCGAACGCCTCCGTATTAGAAGTGATTTTAATACACAGTGCATTGCGTGCTTCGCACGCCTCCGTATTGGGAGTATTTTCAATACACAGTGCATTGCGTGCTTCGCACGCCAACCCCGTATTGGGAGAATTTCGAATGCACAATGCATTGCGTGCTTCGCACGCTAACCCCCAGAATGGGAATACTTTCAATACACAGAGCATTGCGTGCTTCGCACGCCAACCGGCATATTGGGAGTATTTTCAATACACAATGCATTGCGTGCTTCACACGCCAATTTTAAGCCTATGTACGTCCGCTTTAAAATATTAGTGACTATTACGTAGAAAGGTTTACAAATAAAAAATGTAATTAATGTCTTCTCATTTAGGCTATAGGTATAAAAAAATAACCTAGCATAACAAATGAGAAATTTGCGTAGCAGTGAAGTGTTAAAACAAAACGGAAGATATTTGTAAAACGAACAATTTTGCTTTGTTTAGGTCCCCATCATCACCAACCTCTCGCAAAATACCCTGTATAAAATAACAACATCAAACCGATTTTAAACCGACGAAGGTCGTTCGAACACAAATACGTCGGCAAACACACGGAACTATATTTAATCGCCAAAACATAAACAGACCCGAAAATAAATCACATTAAACCGCATTCCTATAATATCCGAGTCACAATTTATCCGGAGGTTCGTTCTAGCGCGAAACCCTTGCTTACAATTTATTGTTGTGCTTTTCCAGTGATGGATGTTAATTCGGGCCCCGTCGTTCGTAACTCTACTGTTGTTTTTTCTGCATTTTTTTGTTTTTCTAATCCGAACTCGAACAAAATGTGCACACTCCGATAAGCTTTTCATAAATAATTAATTACAACGTCGGGACGGCCGCCCCCCCCCCCCCCCCCCCCACGTCAGCCAAGCACTTACCCTTTGTAAATATCAACTCCCCAGGCATGCGACATATTACACTTCCCCATGTCCGTGAACTCTATCTAAACCCGAGCTGTATCACATACCGACGCTATTTCTGTACGATCATTATTAGCGTAGAAAAGATGAGCTATTGCAGGGACCCTTACGGTGAGATCTAAGGTCGGGAGTAGTAAATGAGAACCGATCATTGTCCCCAAAACACTTTTATAAAAATTATATATATACAGGGTGTCCCACGAAGAAACGGATAAACTCTCAGGACTTGTTCTTCAGGTGAAAATAACAAAAAAAGTTCATATAAACATAGGACCCAAAACTCTTCGTTTCCCAGATATCCGCCATTTTGTTTTTTGTGCAAAATAATTCATATCTAGAGAACGGTTTGACTGATTGAGTTCAAACTTGGCATGAAGCTTAATCCAGCAATGATATATCTCAAGAAAAATAATCGATACTATCGAATCTTGCGTTTCAAAATAGCGGCCCTTTGACAATTTCAAACCTAAATAACTCAAAAACCGTACATTTTAACGAAAAATGACAAGATACCTTTTTTGAAGCCCTTTTGATTCCGTATGGGGTGGTGTAACTGTCTAAACAATCGGATGAAGGATAATAGCTAAGTTAAAGGTAATGACAGCAAATGTACATACAATATTCAATATTGTTGCGTTTACTTGTAGGATGCCGGGTTGAACAAACCAATTAATTATTACACATACCTTAGCTGTTATCCTTCATCCGATTGTTTTGACAGTTACACCACCCCATAGGGAATAAAAAGGACTACAAAAAAGGTGTCTTGACATTTTCCATTAAAATGTACGGTTCTGAGTTATTTAGGTTTGAAATTTTCAAACAGCCCCCATTTTTAAACGCAAGATTCGATAGCATCGATTATTTTTCATGGGATATGTCATTGTTAGGTTAAGCTTCATGCCCAGTTTGAACTCAATCAGTCATCCCGTTCTCTAGATATGAATTATTTTGAAAAAAAACAAAATGGCAGATATCTGGGACACGAAGAGTTTTCGGTCCAATATGTTTATATGAACTTTTTTTGTTATTTTCACCTGAAGAACAAGTCCTGAGAGTTTCTCCGTTTCTTCGTGGGACACCCTGTATATATACATACAGGGTGTCCCTAAAAGCCCCGTAGCGGGCTATACAGGATCGTATTGTACACATTGAAATACATAAAAAATGTTCAGTAAAACTTTTTCGAATTCGGCTTAGTTTAGTCGCAATCCGCCATTTTGTTGTTTGTACAAAATAATTCATATCTAGAGAACGATTTGACGGATTGAGTTCAAACTTGGCACGAAGTTTAACCTAACAATGATAAATCTCAAGAAAAATAAGCGTTTAAATCCAATCATTCGTTTCAAAATGGCGGCTGTTTGAATATTTCAAACGTAAATTACTCAAAAACCGGACTTTTTAAAAAAAATGTCAAGACACGTTTTTTGTAGCCCTTTTGATTCTCTATCACTGCTAAAACAAACAGATGAAGGATTTTTTGACAGAAAGTATCTAATTTTAGATTGTTCATACGAGAATGAAACTTTTTTAGAGTTTCATCTTTAAAAAATAAATATAGGATAATAAATTATTGTGTATATTTTGTTTTTTTACACGACGTTACAGCTCGCTCGGTTCCCCCAAAATCGATCAAAACGTAAAATACCATAAAAGTACCCGGTTCAAATCCATGGGGGGGGGGGGTTTACCGTGGGGAATCTTCAGATCCGAGGCCCAACGGCCGAGTTTTTACGCTGCGAGCGAAGCGAATTTCATAACCCGAGGCCGCAAGGTCGATTCGAGTGGCAAAATGAGTTTTTCCCGCTTCAAGTGGAACGAAGCTGCGCGTGAGCCGCGTCTGGAGGCCGATTTACAGACAAATTCTACCAATAATTTCGTACTCAAAGGCAGCTATTCAGCGCCTTCGTGACTAGAACAATTTCCCAAATAGAATGGTTAAACCCCTAAAACATGATAAACTTAATTTTGGAAATTCGCTCAACTCACGTCAGCGTCGGAAAAGTCTGAACATTATTTCATTAACACACATACAGGCAGACATGTTATATTTGTTAGTTTTGACCCGACGGTAAAGTTTGGTAGAATGGTTGCGGGACAACCTGTACACACAATTCAGATATAGATCAATATTTCACTAAGTTTATGCCGTGTTTCGACAAACTTAAAACTATAAACAAAACCTAGAAAACGCCCCAGAAACTATAAAATTCACTTAACCACTACTAGAACTCCACGCTTCCCGGAATTCGCGTGAACCTAAACCGTTTACGGTGAAAAAAAAAACAGTCCACTGTTTAAGTGGGTCGTTGCGGAGTTACGGCCAACGTAATAAGCGTAGTAAAATATTAAATAGTTGTAAAACTGCGCTTAAGCTGTACAGCGAGCGTATTTAGTCCGACTGTTATTCCAGTTTGGAATGCGGTTCGCTGCATATTTGGCCGCCGAGTGACATTGGTACTGGATGCAATTAAATTTTATGTTACTCGACTACAGTCGTCATTAAATGCCCCGCAACGGACGAAACCGTATCGTCGGGAGATGTTTTCACGAGTGAACTTAATTTCTGTTTTTAATTGAAAATTTGTCCTTCAAAATTCAGAAGCATTGTGCTACATACCAGTTAAAAATTTAGGCCTTCGCGATACCATTACGTTTAAAACATTTTATCCGCTTACTCTGGCTGAATGCAGGGTCGAATTCTAACCTTGGTAGCGCTGATTAAGTTGTATCAACTCCTATAAAAGCGAGTGGTACGTACGAGCGTACGTGGAACAACACTTAAAGAAGAAATAATTCGACCACGCAGCTGGACCGCTGACGTGAGTTGAGCAAATTTCCAAAATTAAATTTATATGCCTATGTTTTAGGGGGTTTCAACCAACAATTTGGGAAATAGGTCTACTCACGAAGGCGTTGAACAGCTATCTGTGTGTACGCAATATATTAGTAGAATTTGTTTCCTCCTAGTGGCCTGGCGAGTTTGCACCACTTGGCTTCGAACCGGGTACTTTTATGATATTTTACGTTTTGGTCGATTTTGGGGGAACCAATGGAGCTATAATGTCGCGTAAAAAAACAAAATGTGCAGAATAACATCCTACATTTATATTTTTAGAAAAAACTAAAAAAAAAATCATTCCCCTAGTCAAAATCTCAAAAAATAGTTACTTCCGGTCAAAAAACGTACTTCCAATTGTTGGATTTTTTTGGCTAACGAACTCGTCCGAGCAACATAGACTACCAACACGTGTACCAAATTTGGACAAAATCGGACTTAAAATGCGGCCGCTAGAGTGCGAACACATATATAGACATTATTTATATATGCATTTTTAATGACACCCCAAAAGGGTTCTGGGGACCATGATCGGTGCTCATTTGCTACTCCCGACCTTGGGTCTCACCATAAGGGCCACTGCAATTTAGCTCATTTTTCTATGGAAATTCACTAATAAATATTCTTTTACTTAACAATTTAACAGCTGATTTCACTGTAGTACGCAAACAAAACCTAGAGTAGATTATACGTTGGGTTTTTCAACTTCAATCAATAATATAGCCTATAATATAATATTAATAACTTCTAAAAATCATTTGATCTATCAATATGAAATAAAAGGTAATTAAAAGATAATATTTTATCTTTCTTTAAATATATATAATGATATACATAAACACAAAATCTTAACAAATATTACTACAGTTTTATAGTCCTTATAATTGTACACATTTACCGAGTTAAAAATCCCCGTCTGCATAGTTAGGTAGGCCTAGATAACTACGTGTTGTTTAAATAGTATTTTGTATAAACAATGTATTTCTGATGTGTATATAATTAATCCGCCTGTGATTTTTTCACGGGGATTTACTAGTTTAATTTATAATACGAAAGTATTATCATAATTAAACGTAAACCTACATTGTGGTTACTAATTAATCACCGACGCCCCCCCCCCCCACCGAGTCGGTAGCCGAGGGATGGTTAATTAGCCAACCATATTTAATTAATAATTACGATAATTTAATAAATAAATTATATTCATTGATAGGGATGTCACTGCCGTCAGATAGCTGGTCCGAGCGATCGTTCATCCCTGGGTCCGCTCAATTTTCAGACCACGGTGGTTAACAGCCACAATGTAAGAAAATGGGGAACAGAGCAACCGTATGAAATTGTATAGCACGAGAGAGACTCTCCAAAAGTTAATGTTTTTGTGCAATCTCTCGAAATAAGGTTGTCGGACCGGTGACAAGTATAGAGCTGCTAAATTATAATTGTTAGCTTGGAATATATGTGTAATTGGAACATTGTGTTTGATTCCACGATTTAAAACCGCCGCATCCTTATAATTGGTGTCAGAAGTGGGATTTGAACCCACGCCCACGATCAACTTCTGACACCAATTGTAAAGCCCCGTTTACATGTAGCAATCTAATCGTTACAATTTTTATCGTAGCGTGTAAACAAAAGATTGTAGCGATTTATTAGAATTGGAATTGGATTGGATGGTTGGTGATGGCCGGCTTCAATTTCTGCAAATCGTAACGACAAATTGGAACGTGTAAACAGTAGCACTCATTTATCGCTACGATTTGACTCAGTTTGCAAGGGCCGTTCACCGGAAAGATTGTCGCACTAGTTCGTTGATTCCGTTTTACGTGTTTTTTACCTTGTGTTGTTTTTCTTCGATTGATAGCATGGCAGCTCAAACTCCTCGAGAGTTGTTGACTGAATTTATTGAACTATATCGGAGTTTTACCTGCTTGTGGATCATTAAGAGCAAATAATACTCCGATAGGAATAAAAAAAGACCTTGCGTCATAGCGCTCGTTCAAAAATACAAGGAGTTGATCCGTTGGCAGACAGAAACACTGTTTAAAAAAATAATAATATTGCATTGCGTACGGTTTACAAGAAAGAACTATCAAAAGTTAAATATTCGTCAATGAAGATTGGACAAGAAATCGTTGCATGTAAACAGTACTCGCACTTTCGATTTATTGTAACGATAAATTGTTACGATTTATCGTAGCGTGTAAACCGGGCTTAAGGGTGCAGCGGTTTTATATCGTATAATCAAACACAACTTTCAAATTACACATTTATTTCAAACTAACAATTACTAGTAGTTCGGTGAACAGTAGACCTCGCTCGTTGAAATAACAAACGTGGTTTTGAAGCTTAGGTTGAAAATAGTGTGCCAGTAAGGAAGTAACCACAACTCACTCACAGTCACAGCGGCCACACTGACGTAGCGCAGGAAAGAGCAAGACAGCAGGTAGCGCTCTCTCTCCCTCTCCATAAATTAGGTTTTATGAAGATATCTAAAGAATAAACTTAAAGCTTACAGTGAGAGAAACGGTGGGGCCGAAATTTTTATTTTATTTAAGGGGTTAAAAATGGGGAAAAACATATAAATATACAACTATATGGCTCGGCCTAGGAATAAGGAACAGTCAAGCAAAAAATCATGAAAATCGGTCAAGGCGTTTGGCTGTAATTGTGAGACAGACAGACAGACAAAATGCCGAACGGTCGAGCTAAAACTGAGACCTCGCTTCGCTCGGTCAATAATTAAGCAGCTCTATACATGTCCGACATTTCTACCCAGACTGCCCTGTCTACCAAATGTCCCTTGGGTGCAACGTCCTCACGGCAACTCCGCAAATCGACACATTCCAATGATGCCAATAAACTCTGAATTCAAACTAGGAGTTAACGTATTATATGTAATCCTATTTATAACTATAGACCTGCCTGAACTGTAACCTTTTTCTTTGCAGAGCACACCGGTTACGGTAATAACATGGAAATCTATCTCTTCCCTCAGTTGGAAACAGATTCACAGAACTTCATACACCAGCAGGACGGTGCCCCACCTCACTGGAACCTTCTGGTTCGAGGATTTTTAAATGATAGGCATCCTAAAAGATGGATCGGTCGTACTGGACATAATGACTCCGCGCTCCGTCACTGGCCCTCCAAGGTCACCGGACCTTACAGTTTCCGATTTTTGTTTATTTTGTGGGGGTTTGTAAAAGACACTGTTTATGTGCCTCCTCTACCAACGACAATGGTTGAACTGAAGGACCGCGTTAAAGCAGCCGCCGAGTCAATCACTCAAGACACGCTTGCAAAGGTTTGGGATGAATTTGAACCACTCAAGACACGCTTTCAAAGGTTTGGGATGAATTTGAATCACTCAAGACACGCTTGCAAAGG
>JAGFPH010001901.1:29648-58829 GCA_018207615.1 Philaenus spumarius
AAGGCGGAAACTAGAGTGTTGCATGCGTAACACTCAATGTAAACGTACTGAAATGCGCAAGCGTGACAATGTAGTATTGAGTTTGTATGCGTTTCATTCTTCCGCTAGCAAATATAAGCCAGCTTCATGAAGGCGGAAACTAGAGGGTTGCAGACGTGACCCTGAATGTAAACGTACTGAAATGCGCATGCGTGACAATGTGATGTTATTAAACATAGGGTAGGATGGGGTAAATCGGTGGAGGGGTAAATCGGAGGTAAAATTTAAAATAAATTGTTTTACCCTTTTTACAGTTTATTAAATGAATTTTTTAAATGAAAAAATGTTGCTCTTACATTACTAAACAATACAAAAATATTTATGTTCAAATACCTATTACTTACAAAAATTTTAAAAATTAAAAGTTTGTATCGGTTTTTATTATTATTGCAAACCTTAATTTGTGTTCGTTTTTATAAAACAAAACATGTTGTATACCATACAGATTTTGAAAAAAATGGTGAAACATGTTATCACAAGAAAAAGGTTATTCTAAGCTATAATTATCTATATGCAATTATTTTTTTATGTAAAATGGTACTGGGGCTGGGGGGGGGGTATTTTTTACCTCCAAATTACTCCGGTGTGGGGAAATTGGTGGAACTTTTTATGTTTTTATTTTTAATTTATTTTTACTTAAAATAATTTTAAAATGCTATAAACAACTTGCTTCAGAGAAATTGTTCAAATACCCATTGAAGAAAAAACAGAAAACTCTATGCCTAAATAAAAATAAAACCAAAAGTAAGCCTACAAGAAGATGATGATGGTTCCTTCATATCGGATAGTTCTGACTTCATCCTTAGCGACCGTATAACAAACGTCAAAAGCTTGGTTGTTTATTTTAGAGCTTAAATAGGTTAAAAACATGGCCTAACATTGTATTTTTAAGTTAATTTTGTTTTATAAGTACATTTTCTAATTTTAAAGTAAAAATTTTAGTTTGTTCAAGTCCAAAAATGTAGATTTTTGTCAAATTTTATAAGGTTATAATAAAAATTCTGTAAAACTTAAAAAAAATGGGTCTGTTTTTTTTAGTCCCATTCTTTTAGTTAAGAACTTGTAGCAATATCAATTATTTACTTTATGTCTTTGATGAGGAGACCTGCAATAAACAAAAATGGTAAGAATTGGCAATTTTTATTTTTAACGACCATTTTTTAAGCTTAAAAAATTTTTTTTTAATGAAATAATGTTTTCTGTAAATGTTTTAATTGTTGTTTGAGCACCAATTAACCCCATAATTTTAACATGAATCTCAATAGGGATTATAGCCATACCTCCAAATTACCCCACATGGGGTAAATTGGAGGTAACTTTGATTATAATTTTTTTATTGGGGTAAAACTTTTTTTAAATTTGTGAAACCATCTCACCATGATAAATTGATAAACTCCCCTGCTATAGCCATTTTTATAATGGGAAAAGAGTTGAGAGTATGAGCATGATTTTAAAAAAACAAAATTTTCCACCGATTTACCCCATCCTACCCTAACTTTCTCTCGCACATTCAAAATTAACGGATATATTATTTCACTTGTATTCATTCGCATGCCACAAGTTGATATGATAACCACCAGTGTGCAGGCTAAACACTCGAGTAGGAACACAAATTCGGCGTGTACATGCTGCCACAATAAAGCAGAGTTTTCGTCATAAATTATCAAAATTTATAGAAATTGCTTTTATGTTAAAGGTAATTTAAATTTAACTAAATCTTAGGTCTATGGTTTCAAGGTAATTTTAATATTTTCTATTTTAGTGACAGTTTCCTCGATTTCGCCCTTTAGACGCAAGTAATCAAAATAAAAACTTTTCCTTTTGTGTTGTAAGCAACACTTAATAAGTGGCAAATTTGAGCTCTTCAGCGTTGTGGGAAGTTACTACAAAACTGTATCACCCCATTAGTCATCCCTTAGAAAGTCGTGACCGGAATAAAGGAGCTTTACGTTTTCAATGTATACTTTATTTACTACTTTCCGTGGATAAGCAAATGCAAACAGATTATTTTATGCTATGATATTTTCACGGGAATGTCGATTGATTGGGAGAGATTTTTCTAATTTTTATATAGTAGAGTGGCACGGTATAAAATACGAGCATAATGTGATACGGTAAAGGAGTATTTCAAACTGGTCAAATAGGACTTGGTAAAGAATATAGTTGGAATAATTTTACTAGTGATAGGTGTTTGAATTATGGTATAGAAAACATTTTTCATTGCTTGTGTTTCCGATTAATCCGCCATTTTCCTCACTAAGACCAATTGGTTGTGAAGAATAATTACCTCATTCTAAATTTTCCAATTTGGTTGCTATGGTGGTAAAGCGTGATCACTTTCCGTGAATGTAGTATAATTTGCCAGATATAGCGATGCGCTGGCGGGAAGGAAGAATCTAGACAAAGTGGGGACGCCGAACGCTGGAGGGGAAGGGACACCAGGCTACTATCACTGTTGTTGTACAGGGCTTGCAGACCAAAGTATTATGTTCGGAGAGCGGCAATAGACTGAGGCTACTGTCCCCCCACCACTCGAATCAACTCCAAGTCCACTGCGCATCTCTAGGCAACGGCTCTTGGCTAGACCTTCTCTACATGGGCGCCCATATATTTTCTAAAGGGGGGGGGGGAAGGGTTAAACAGTGGTATAGGGGCTAAGTTCGCAAATGTGAGCTTGACACTGAACACTGTGAGAAGCGGCCGACGCACAGTGCATTGCACGTCAACACCCATATTGGGAGTAGCCTATTTTCAATACACAGAGCATTGCGTGCTTCGTACGCCAACCCCCATATTGGGAGTATTATCAATACAAAATGCATTGCGTGCTTCACACGCCAACCCCCATATTGGGAGTATTATCAATACACAGAGCATTGCGTGCTTCGCACGCCAACCTCCCTATTGGGAGTATTTTCAATACACAATGCATTGCGTGCTCCACACGCCAACCCCCACATTGGGAGTATTTCAATACTCAATACATTGCGTGCTTCGCACGCCAACCTCCGTATTTGGAGTATTTTCAATACTCAAGAGCATTGCGTGCTTCGCACGCCAACCCCCTCGTTGGGAGTATTTTAAATACTCAATACATTGCGTGCTTCGCACGCCAACCCCCTAATTGGGAGTATGTTTTGAATACACAGTGCATTGCACCTCATACTTGAACTCTTGTAAAAAATAAAATAAGTACTGTACCTGTAAAATCAAACGGCACATAACATTTAAAACGTATTTTAGTGCTAATCTCTTTAAAGAAAAATACCTGGCTATAATTAATAATATACATATTTTCCTTTCCCTGTGGCCCCCCTCTGCCCATAGGTATTGTATTGTATCGATCACCCTTGACTCAATTATTAAAAAAGTAACACACCGTTGGATTTGTCTTTAAATTGGCTACATGTTCTATTGTGTCTCAAAATTTTTTCGTAAAATCTTTACTTTTTTTAAAGATATTCAATTTTGAAAAGTTTGAACAGGCGCCATCTTGAAACGGATAACTTCAGCACAATAAAATTTGGCACATTTGC
Organism: Philaenus spumarius; assembly: GCA_018207615.1. Classification (NCBI taxonomy): domain Eukaryota; kingdom Metazoa; phylum Arthropoda; class Insecta; order Hemiptera; family Aphrophoridae; genus Philaenus; species Philaenus spumarius. The sequence goes on from JAGFPH010001901.1 coordinate 33,224, forward strand.
GTGATCCAATGTGATAAACTTTCATGCTGAGTTATATGAATTCATCTTAAACCGTTCATGAGACAATAATTTTGTTTAACGCATACAGACACACATGTTATACTGTTATTTACTGGTTTTGACCTGCTGAATAACGCGGTAAAGTCTGGTAGAATGGTTGCGAAGCACCCTGTACAAATATAACGCACAAGGCTGATAAAATGGAAACAAAAAAGATGTAAACGAGGATTGATTAATGACGATGTAATCTGGTTTCTGTAACGAGTACGTTATGAATAGCAGCTACGTGTGACAAGCTAGTCTCGGATACTGATGTGTTGATTATGATTAAGAAGAAGCGGGTAAAGCAGCTCCTGACGGGGATAAATGTTGTAACCATCCGTCCAAAGTGATATCACAAAAAGCAGGCTTCTATAAAACTACCTCCGTAAACAGGAAACTTCAAAGTTGTTATTATTTACTTTTCTTTTATTGGCTCGGGTAATTATCAATGTTTATTAACAATAGGTATTGGTACAAGGATTGTTAAGAAATTTTCTGCAATAGGATTTAATAGGCAACAATCGCAGAGTGTATAATTAACGCAATCTTTAGGATTTCAATTAATTTATCTGGAAACGAGTTCAATGATTAGCAGACATCCCGCGACTTGGGCCACAACAAGGGTTCTTACGGGACTACGTCATTTGCACCGAGTTGCGGCATGTGACGACGCCATGTCGTTTTCATGGCGTGATATGAAGCAACGTCCGGCTTGCATCCATCTAAGACATTTCTATGTATATTACGTCATCAATAAGTCGCAAGCAAGAAGTCGGTGCATATTACGTCATTAATAAGTCGCAAGAAAGAAGTCGGTGCATATTACGTCACTAATAAGTCGCAAGCCAGAAGTCGGTGCATATTACTTCATTAATAAGTAGCAAGCCAGAAGTCGGTGCATATTACGCCATTAATAGGTCGCAAGCCATAAGTCTGTGCATATTACGTCATCAATAAGTCGCAAGCAAGAAGTCGGTGCATATTACGTCATTAATAAGTCGCAAGCCAGAAGTCGGTGCATATTACGTCACTAATAAGTCGCAAGCCAGAAGTCGGTGCATATTACTTCATTAATAGGTAACAAGCCAGAAGTCGGTGCATATTACGTCACTAATAAGTCGCAAGCCAGAAGTCGGTGAATATTGCGTCATTAATAAGTCGCAAGCCAGAAGTCGGTGCATATTACGTCATTAATAAGTCGCAAGCCAGAAGTCGGTGCATATTACGTCATTAATAAGTCGCAAGTCAGAAGTCGGTGCATATTACGTCACTAATAAGACACAAGTCAAAAGTCGGTGTATATTTGGTGCAAATACATATTCCAAATTTCACCACGAGTTCCAATAAGACCCTAAATCATTTTAAAATGGTGTCAGACGCTTTTATATTTTCAATTTTGTACCCAGAGCTACGTACAAAATAATATTTCGTCTCTTGACGGTTAAGTTGACGATTTTCGAGTCACTCGACGTTAAATATGTTTAACTGCCGCCATTTTGAAACTGCACAAAACAAATGCGAAATTTAAACTCAATTACGTTGTTTACTTCACAATTCTCAATGATTGACGACTTGTCTAGAAACAAAACGCATTTCCAGACCTAAATTTATATAAAATTTGTTTTGTTATAAGAAATACACCTGTGAAATATGTTGGTTTTCAATTGGAACACCCTGTATAAATTTTGTACTATCTCTTTACAATTAGAGCTTCCGATAATATGTCTAGATTTTAATAATGTTACCTTTACAAGGATAAAGTCAACCCTCATGGTTGTTGAACTTAAGGGGTCAAGTTCCTCAAGTTTAAGGACCTGTTTGCTTAACTTTACGCTTTCAAGTTTGACGTTACTAACCCATACAACAAGGTAGTAATGCTTACGTGAGCTTATGTTTTGGCAGTTAAAATACCAATTTAAGAACAGAGCCTTGGTATACACTTGATTAATACGAAATGTAAGTTAACAATGATAAAACAAGATTTACAGACGCAAATACAGGAGATTTGATATTATTGCACTAAACTTGAGTTACAAAAACCCAACACTAAAAGGACCGGTACATTGCTCATATAATAGGTTAACTTATTACACGGGTTCGAACATTAATTTTAATTTCTTATTAAGTTAGAAACGAAGTCGATATTCAATGACTACACAGGTGATTTTATACCACACGCTAACAGCTGATATAAGGAAAGGAAATAAACTACGCAGGGAGGGGAAAGAAGGTACATGACTCACTCGGGTCGAAAATAGTAAGCGTAGCACAGCAGAGCGCTCTATATTTAGAGCACTAAACAACAATATTTTATCCCCTGTTGTCACCTTAACGTAACAAGACAAAGCGCGATGCAATAGGACTGGTTCAGCTTTACTGTAGCAACTGATAAAATCTCTTCAGATAAATTAATTAACCTGTTGCACTTGTTAATTCCGAGACTATAGACAATTATGTTTATGTTACTTTTTATTTTTGTAAACTTCAATTAAATGGGACAAGATCGAAATAATGATAAATTTCGGATTTAACCAACGATTTATATTCAAGACAGTTTTCAATTATGTACTGAACCAACACAAGTTTCTTGAAAATCTTCCAGAAAAGCTTACTTTATTATAATTTCAATATCCGTTATTAAAGTTAAACGGCTAAGTCGTATTAAAAGTTTAACAACATAATTTTAGGTTATGCCTATACTGAACCAACACGTTTCTTTAATGCATTTACAATCATCCACCGAATACACTAATTCAACAAAACTTACAAAATTAGGAAGCGCAATATCCATTTCATCGGTAGCGTGACGTGACTAAATCCACACAGCTATTGAGTGAACCTATGAAATTATAGAATAAATTCAAGCCTTCCAATTAACCACTGCCTATTTTATTTCGTCGACTTCTTATTCTTTTACGATCAGCTGTTAAATTAAACCTGCTGGTTTATATTGGTACGTGTGTAAAACAACGAAGAAGAAATTATCGACGAAATCAAAAGCGTTTTACTTAAAGACGCGAACTCGATGTTTCACCACATCCAAAAAGTGCTTGGTGCGCCTAAAGAAGTTTCCACTTCAAAAACCTATACACGTTTTATAATTTATATACAGTACTAGCTGACCCGTACGGCGTTGCTCGTGGTGGTTAGTATTTTCAGTCTTTTTAACGTAATTGTATTCTTTTTAAGTGTTCAGTCAGTGAGTGGTATTTGGCTTTTATATACAGGGTGATTCACGAAGTTATCCCCACACTTATACAGCTCATTCTACTAGTAAAAATAATGAAAAAAGTTCATATAAACATAGGTCCGAAAACGCTTCGTTTACCAGATATCCGCCATTTTGTTTTTTGTACAAAATAATTCATATCTAGAGAACGGTTTGACTGATTGAGTTCAAACTTGGCATGAAGTTTAACCTGACAATGATAAACCTCAAGAAAAATAACTCATGAAATTTACCCTTATTCGGTTAAGGGGTGGGGAAATGGAAAAATCCAAACTTCTTGGCTCCGCCATTTTGGATTGGGGTATCGTAGAGGGGTTTACTTCACACCGATTGTATTGTCTCTACGAGTACTTTAAAATGAGGTATCACACAACAAGTGTTGCTGTTTAAAATTTTTGACTTGCAACCGAATAAGGGTAAAATCCATCCGTACCCCTAAAATGTGCATAGTTTGCCCAATATAAGTTCCTGAAAGTTTGGAGTTAATACGTGTAATAGGTTTAAAATTACTAAGGTATTGCAAACATCACCAGTATAATCAAGCCCTACGAAGCTCTGTATATACCAGGAGTCTTAAAAGTCCCCCCCCCCCTTAACTTTTGTATTCGTTAAAACAAACAAATATCCTTTGGGGAACGATACTAACTTAGCCCAAAGTATCTTTTGCGGCAATTGGAAATTTTGAGTGTCCCCTAAAAATGGCGGATTTTGGGGACAACTCAACATTTTTAAATGTGAAGTATGGTCATGTGATACCTAATTTTAAAGGTCTATTTAATACTAGGAAAATGAAACAAAGAATATAAAAATCGGACCACCCAAAACAAGATGGCGGCCCTAAACGTGTTGAAATAAATCGACATAAAGTTGCTAATATCTCGAAAAGGAAGAGTTTTTAGAAAAACATTTAAGAGACAAAAAATGTTTATTTCAAAGTGCTTGACCTAAACTATTGCTTCTAAATCGAATTCGTAAATTTTAAGTCGACTCCTACTTCTAATAACAAATTTTGTAAAAAATAAAATTTACGAAATAGATTTGAAAGCAATTTTTTAAGTCAAGCACTTTGAAATAAACATTTTTTGAAACTTGAAATTTTTTCTAAAAACTCTTCCTTTCCGAGATATTAGCAACTTTATGTCGATTTATTTCAACACGTTTAAGGCCGCCGTTTTGTTTTGGGTGGTCCGATTTTTATTGTATTTATGTCATTTTCCTAGTCTTAAATAGACCTTGAAAATGAGGCACACGACCATACTTCCCATTTAAAAATTTTGAGTTGCCCCCCGAAATCTCCCATTTTTAAGGGACACTCAAAATTTCCGATTGCTTCAAAAGATACTTTGGGCTAAATTAGTATCGTTCCCCAAAAGATATTTGTTTGTTTTAACAAACACAAAAGTTTTAAGGAGGGGGGGGGGGACTTTTAAGACTCCTAGTATTATATCCCATCTGCTGACAATAAAGTACAATAAAAACAGCTTGTTCTACACAACAAACCGTTGTCAACACTTTGGCACGAATGTCGTTGACTTTTAGCGTGCGCCCTTCGCAAAACACAAACCAAGGAGTCGTACTACACCTTCCTATAAGAGAGTCCAAATAATTTCCTTACCGCTCGCATGTCCTGCAAATGCTCACAGAATAACAGGCGATTTGTAACAATTAGGCCGCCTTTGTATAATTTCCTTTTCTACTTTTCCCACCAAACACGAACAAAATAAATTATAATCGTACACGGCTCGAGAGTCCGACTTGACGTGACCATGGTACATTACCAGCTCCGCCAATAGGGAATGCCGTAATGGCGGGCCGTCAACCTTTATATATACATTGTACACGTCGGGACAATAACACATTTATCGAATATCTTAATCAAAGCAATAACTGTATACTAAATGAATTAACAATGTATTGGAATGTAACAACCAATGTGTGCACCAAATCAGACTTAAAATACTGCCGTTATAGTCTGAACACATATACTAGCTGGCCCGATCCGGCTTTGCCCGAATAGACAAATCAAAGTTAAATGTATATCAATAAATATATCATACTATACATTTCTTATAAGGAACTTTAAACCCCAAAGCCCCCTAAAATTTCGAATTTTTGGAAAACCTTTCTTAGCGAGCACCTAGGGCCCTAGAGGAAGCTACATACCAAATTTGTCATTATAATCCGTTCGGTTTTTTTTTTAGTAACTTTGCCCCCCCCCCCCAAACCACCCTAAAATTTAGATTTTTTTAAAATTCTTTCTTAGTGAGCACGTAGGGTCCTAGAGGAAGCTACATACCAGATTTCATTCCAATCCGTTCGGTAGTTTTAGAGAAATCGTGATTTAATAACTTTGACACCCCCAAACCCCTCCTGAAATTTCGAATTTTTTTAAACCCTTTCTTAGCGAGCACCTATGGCTCTAGAGGAAGCTACAGTACATACCAAATTTCGTTCCAATCCGTTCAGTAGTTTTTGAGAAATCGTGATGAGTCAGTGAGTGAGTGGTATTTGACTTTTATATATATATATATATATATATATATATATATATATACATTTTTTAATTACGCCATAAAACCTGTCCTGGGGACCATGATCGGTGCTCATTTACTACGCCCGACCTTAGGTCTCACCATAGCTCTTTCCTTTGGAGAATCGCTAATTATTAATTTTTGAAAATTACAATCTTCTCATTGCATTTCAAGTAAATATTTGTACTATTCAAAATTGTTACTGCCATGTTGTAAAATAATGGATATTACGTAGTAGAACATGTATCGGAAAGCTGATTAAAATAACCAACTGACAACGTCTAGCCACACACATCCATCAACTTCAAAAAACATATGACCAACCGAGACTGATGACTCTAAAGTGTCATTAAATTTGACAGATACGAAAAATTAGTTACGTTATACATGTGTTTTGCATACAAAGAAAATGTGAATATTTTGTGTTAGTTAATTACTTCCAATAAAGCTGCTTTAACATCGAAATAGCTAAAAGGCATATCAAGCCAAACAGATTTATGGGAGTTTTTTCCAAGACAATCTGATGTGTAAAAGAAAAAGTAATGGCTGACTGACCGAGTACAGCTAAAACTATGACAGCTAGAAAAGTAAAATTGTCAGGGTACCTTCATACAACTACGAAGAAGTGCACTAAGAAAGGCTTTTGCTTGATATTGATTTTAAGGGTTGAAAACGATCAAAAATACGAAGGTTCGCTCCAAGGATTATAACAGATAAAACAGCCGATTCGAATCCTGGGTGTGGGTTATTTCCACTGAATCAACAAAAATTTCATTAACATAGTAACCAACTTAGAAAATTTTAAATTATTCAATTAGTTTCCACAACAAAAGAAAAAACTGTAAAAAAAGCGTACCATATTACAATTTAAAAAAAATCTGTTGTTTAATTAGTCAAAAACTTACCACAATTTTAGGTTAGGCCTATAAAGAACCAATGCACGTTTCTTGAAAGCATTTAAATTTATTACAATAACAACCAACTTGGACAATTTAGAATCGGGTAATTATTCTTCACAATCAACAGTTTGTTTAGGTTAGGTTAACCAGATAAAAAATCTACCAATAAGCCTTAAGGTATTTTAATTTAATTATCTTATCTATATATTATAAATGAAACAGCTGTTTTGGAAAAAAAGCTCAACACAATTTTAGGTTAAGGGTCTGCTGTAGTGACGGCCATCTTGGATTTTTATCCCATAAGAGCAATGTTAAATTTCAAACCATTTATTTCGTTTACTTTTTATCATAAAATTGTTTGCAAGGTCTCATTTTAAGCACAGTCACAATACGCATCCGTCTTGTAATTTACATTTTTTTTAAATGCTTTTGATTTTTTATGTAATTGACATTTTGTAAAGTACAAAGTTTGAATTTTTTTTCATAACACAATTTAAAATATAATAATGAAAAATTATTTGCAAGCCGGATCCAAAATTTTATAAAGAATATTCAGTTGTTTTTTCAACACTCAATTACAAAAGATAGACTTATAAAATGGTTTGAAATGAGGCAATGTCAAAGCGTTCAGCTGCAAGAAATTGCACTGTTTAGATAGGGATACAGTGAGGAGCGGTTGCGTTTCCGGTTGCTTTCTCGTTTACTGGAGCAGACCCTTAAGCCTATACTGAACCAACACACATTTCTTAAAAGCATTTAAATGTATGACAATAACAACCAACTTGGAAAATTTAGAATCGGGTAATTATTCTTCAAGATCAACAATTTGTTTAGGTTAGGTTAACCAAATAAAATATCTAAAAATAAGCCTTAAGGTATTTTAATTTAATTATCTTATCTTTACATATATTCTAAATGAAACAGGTGGTTTGAAAAAAAAAGCTCAACACAATTTTAGGTTAGGCCTATACTGAACCAATACACGTTTCTTGAAAGCATTTACATTTATTACAATAACAACCAACTTGGCAAATTTAGAAATAGGTAATTATTCTTCACGATCAACAGTTTGTTTAGGTTAGGTAATAGCAAACACAAGGCGAAAAAGGCTTACTATATCGTAATTCAAACACCTGTCGGTATTAAAATTAAACTAACTTTACACTTTACCAGGCTTATTTGACCAGTTTGAAATACTGCTTTATGGTATAAAATTTCGGTGATATTTTACAACTTGAAAATCGTCTCTCTTCTATATAAAAATGAAAAAACTCACTCCTAATCAATCTTCATTCAAGTAAATTTGTTTCGACGCAAGATGCTGAGAGGATTGGGGAACATGGGATGAAACCGTCTAGTAAATTTTTGAATGTGCTATTAAGGCAAAACAATACTACTAAACTAACAGATATTTAATTGGACCGTAAACGTTCATGTTGCAAGAGTTATCTGTCAACTAAGCTGCTTTTATTGACGAGTTGGCGTTTGCAAACTGCATCGAGTTAATTGATACTTTTTTATTGAAGTGGAGCGCTTGTGACATTTAAACCCGATGCAGTTTGTGGAGACATAGCGTGAACCCTGGCCCGAACGCATGTAAACTTGAGCTACTATGAATACAAATTCCTGCCACTACTGTATATATAGTCTCAGTTTGTGAGTATACACCGGAACTGGGGCACGAGGGGATTGGTGTCGACACTTCTTATAAAGCGACAGCACTCTGAGCTAAGGCTTGGGTCCCTTGATACAACTTTCGATACAAACTGGTTTATAAAGTTAAACATTAGTTTCTGAAATCCTATTACTTTAAATGAGCAATTCTTGTATCTGTCGCGGATCTCGAAAACGGCTCTAACGAATTCAAAGAAATTTTGTATTTAGGTATAGTTTTGATTTTTAAGTACACCCATATAGTTGTATTTCGTGTAAAAACGCAATTATTTGATAAAATCTAATTTAAAAGTTGAAAAATTTTAACATAGGGTCTTATGGGTTGCCATGTTGGTTACAAAATAACAACGAAATAGTAAATAAAGCGATCAAAACAGCTGTTTATAAACAAGCCAATTTATACTGTTTTATCAGCTGTTCATTGGATAGTTTTTAATTACTGTTAAAAAAAAAACAAGATAATTTATACTGTTTTAGCACGTTGGAATTAGAATAAATTGGGCCTGATTGAACAATTTATTTTGTCAAAAAAAAAGGTAAACTTGGCAAAGATGGATAAATTCTAATAGCCAATTTTGTAATATAGGCCTGGCTCATTTCTGAAACACAGTACTGAGGTTATGTTAATCCTGCAATAATTTTTACTATATTTAGGCCTGGTTTCAAAACTTTAGTTGACAGAAGATAGTAGAACTAGGACTAAATTCGTAATGAAAGCCTCTCACGTTTCTAAATCATGCATTTGAGGTTATAATTAATCTTGTAATTATTGTTAATATATTTAAGCCTGGTTTCATAATTTTACAAACCTATGTACAAACGAGCCAAAGATTAACGAGATTCTTTAGCGAATTTTCCAACTGCGAGCGAAGCGTCCAGGAGCAGGGCCCCTCGTGTTGTTAAAGGAATTAACAAACAAAAAGCCACGACTTTAAAGGTTAAACCACGGAATCTCATTTCCGACATGTTTTAGTGATCGAAATTAAAAATCTTATCTCAAAGACTAAAACACAGGATTTCCTTATAACTTATAACAAATTAACGAGTACTATTCAAAGAAAGAGCAAACGGAACACGACAATGTTTGAAGAGACGAGATGATGGGAACAAGAGCTCTAGGTTTATTTGGCATCTTGCCAAAACCGATTAATAATCTTCAAGAGCGACGGCGCTATTAACTGGGCCACAGAGGGGCATGGTCCCACATTGCTTTAAACATTAAACACTGGTCCTGTCAATATTTCTAAAAAAATTAACCTTGTGGGGGGGGGAATAATTTAAAAAGATTTATCAGAAAACATTTTATTTTTTATACACAAAATAAATACGTTTTTATATGCATTTTAAAATAATTCCAAAGTTTTGAAACTTACAGCTGATATTATTGTACTACACAGCTGATTTCTTCGGGCACTCAGGTTTACGGTTGCTCCGAAAGGGTTGAAAAACAAAGGGTATTACAAGACCCGACTTTTTAGATTAAGGGACTGCTGTAGTGGCGGCCATCTTGGATTTTTATCCCATAAGAGCAATGTTAAATTTCAAACCATTTATTTCGTTTATATTTTATCATAAAATTGTTTGCAAGGTCTCATTTTAAGCACAGTCACAATACGCATCCGTCTTGCAATTTACATTTTTTAAAATGCTTTTGATTTGTTATGTAATTGACATTTTGTAAGTACAAAGTTTGAATTTTTTTTCCTAACACAATAAAAAATTAATAATGAAAAATAATTTGCAAGCCGGATCCGAAATTGTATAAAAAATATTCAGTTTTTTTTCAACCCTCAATTACCTACAAAAGATAGACTTATAAAATGGTTTGAAATGAGGCAATGTCAAAGCGTTCAGCTGCAAAAAATTGCACTGTTTAGATAGGGGTATAGTGAGAAGCAGTTGAGTTTCCGGTTGCTTTCTCGTTTACTGGAGCAGAGCCTTAAACCTAAAAATCTCATTTGCCTGACAAGTGCTACTAATATAGAACGATTAAAATCTTATTTCAAAGACTACAGTCACAAGATTTCTTTCGAAATGAAAAATAACTCTACCACGCAGCTGAACCGCTGAAGTGAGTAGCGCAAATTTCCAAAATTAAGTTTACATGTTTTGCGACCAAGGATTGTGGGCTGCTTCGCTTCGCTCGCAGCAGACAAACGTTGATTTTAACCGGGTACTTTTATCGTATGTTTTTATGGTGGGGGGGGAGGGAGGGCATAAGCGCTTTAAGGTCGTGGGATCTTTTCCGTTATAAGTATACCACTATCACTATTTAAATAGGAAGTTCAATGCTCAAGTTTACTATTCGACCCTAGCCTAATATTTTTCCAGACAACGTTGTTTTACATTCTACTGTTGAATGTTCAATACAGGTACACATACTGTGACTAAATACTAGAGGTTAGAACCTTTTAGGGTTTTCTTTATTATTTTTGCAATTCTGTTGCCGTAGGTAAGACTACGGTCGAATAGTAAATTTGCGCCAAGTTTATGCTTTTCCTTTATAAACATAACATTTATTGAAGTCGGTTACCTGTTTAACTTCCTATTTAAATAGAGATAGTGGTATACGTATAACGCAAAAGATCCATATCGTGTAAAAAAAAAAATGTGCAGAATAATATCCTTTTATTATTTTTTTTAGATAAAATCCCATAAAAGTTAAAAAAAAAAAAAAAAAACTTTGTCAAAAAACGTGCTTCTGATGTAGCATTTTTTTTTGCCTGACGAACTCGTCCGAGCTTTTTAGACAACCAACGTGTCTACCAAATTGGACATAAAATGCGGCCGTTAAGAGTGCGAACCTATATATACAATTTTTAATGACACTCCAAAACGTGTTCTGCGGACCATGGTAAGTGCTCATTGACCACTTTTGACCGTAGGTCTCACCATAAGAGCACTGCAATAGCTCAGCTCATCAAAAAAAAAAAAAAAAAAAAAAAAAAAATGCAAATATGAGAAACGACATTTGAAGAGCCGAATGGATGAGAACAAGAGGTAAGTTTATTTGGCACCTTGCCAAAACAGCCGAACATTCCTCAGTATAACTACTGTACTATAAACGCTGACCTCGTCCTTTAGCCATGGGGCATTGCAAAACTCAAAACACACTTTAAATTTGCTCCACAGTTTTAATTATCATTGCAGAATTTTATGAGTAACTACCTGACCCGTACGGCCCGTGGTGGTTGGTATTTATTTTCAGTCTTTTCAACGTAATTGTATTATTTCGGCCCGTGGTGGTTGGTATTTTCAGTCTTTTCAACGTAATTGTATTATTTTTAAGTGTTCAGTCAGTGAGTGGTATTTGGCTTATATATATATGAGATCTTAAATAATAAAAGCACTATTGTCATAATAATAAAAGATCTGAAATTTACCCCCCAAACCCCTCCTAAAATTTCGAAATTTTTCATAACCTTTCTTAGCGAGCGCCTATGGCCTTAGAGGAAGCTACATAAAAAATTTCATTCCAATCTGTTCGGTAATTTTGGAGAAATCGTGATTTAGTAATTTTTACTCCCCAAACCCCCCTAAAATTTCCAATTTTTTAAAACCCTTTTTTATTGGACACTTATGGCCCTAGAGGAAGCTACATACCAAATTTCATTCCAATCCGTTTGGTAGTTTTGAAGAAATCGTGATTTAATAACTTTGATCCCCCCCAAACCCCAACTAAAATTTCGAATTTTTTCAAACCCTTTCTTAGCAAGCACCCATGGCCCTAGAGGAAGCTACATACCAAATTTCATTCCAAACCGTTCGGTAGTTTTGAAGAAATTGTGATTTAATAACTTTGATCCCCAAACCCCCCTAAAATTTCGAATTTTTTCAAACCCTTTCTTAGTAAGCACCTATGGCCCTAGAGGAAGCTACATACCAAATTTCATTCCAATCCATTCGGTAGTTTTGGAGAAATCGTGATTTAATAACTTTGATCCCCAAACCCCCTAAAATTTCGAATTTTTTCAAGAACTTTCCTAGTAAGCACCTATGGCCCTAGAGGAAGCTACATATCAAATTTCATTTCAATCTGTTCGGTAATTTTGGAGTAATCGTAATTTAGTAATTTTTACCCTCCAAAAATTTCTAATTTTTAAAAACCCTTTTTTAGTGAACACTTATGGCCCTAGAGGAAGCTACATAAAAAATTTCATTAAAATCCATTCGGTAGTTTTGAAGAAATCGTGATTTAATAACTTTGATCCCCAAAGCCCCTAAAATTAGGAATCTAGAAAGGTTCACATGAGCCAAGCTCACACGGAACAAGAGGAAGCTACCTATGGCCTCAGATCAAATTTCATTCCAATCTGTTCGCTAGTTTTGAAGAAGTCATTTTTTAATAACTTTAATCCCCCCCAAACTCCCCCTAAAATTTCGAATTTTTTTCAAACCCTTACTTAGTGAGCACCTATGGCCCTAGAGGAAGCTACATACCAAATTTCATTTCAATCCGTTCGGTAGTTTTTGAGAAATCGTGAGGAGTGAGTGAGTGGTATTTCGCTTTTATATATATAGATAAACAATGTTAAGTGTGAAATTGGCTCATGTAAACCGTTCTAGAGGCCTGATGATACTTTAAGTGTTCTGCATTTTTCTTTTTAACGAATGGAACACTAAAAATAACAAAAGGTGTTTACAGGGCATACGTGAATTTTTTTTTTTTAATTAATGGTTTAAAATATACTAGTGGACATGGCAATGCTTCGCTATTGCTTGGTTTACCTAACCTAAAATTATATTCAGTTTTTGATCCAAATCAGTTGTTGATCAAAATCAGCTGTTGATCAAAATCAGCTGTTTTAAGCTTTTCATACGAACAGCTGTTTTTTGTGCCCCTGATAAAATCAAAAGAAATCTTTCTTCTTCTTCCTTAAGATTGACCTTCCATAAGAATAACATGGGAACTTTAAAAGCCACTGGGGCAGAGCCCAAGGGACTTATTCAAAAATGTAAGGCCAGTTTGCAAATCTACGCGACACGCTCTTTCCAATGAGACGTCAATGGATAAAATCGGTTAAGAAATGGCGGAGGAGTTCAACCGACAAAGTTTCATGTAGCGTATTAATTATATAGATACCATTTTAAGGTAATACAAAAAGCTATAGTTAAAATCAAAACGAACATTTTATAAAAAAAAAAAAAAACAGTCAAAAAACGGACTTGTCAATTTAAAATCATTATTGGAATACTAATATAATGTAACACTTCATTGTCGGTCGAGAAATCAGAAAGTACAGTGACTAGATAGAGACAGTGTGGCCAAGTGAGGTCTTGTTTCCTATTGGTCAAGATTTCGGCAGCCATGTTTTTCCTAAATTCGTATCTGTTTACATTACATTCATACGTTCACATATTGTAAAAGCGACTTTACCGATTTTTTAACAGATATTTTTGTTAGTTTTTACTTTAAAATAAACGTAATAGTTATTTTAAAGCGATTTGTGTTGAAGTATGTGATATTGCACCAAATTAATAAGGAAATAACAGCAGATTAGGCTACTCCCGCCACTCTACGGAATCTTTTCAGCGCGCATATTTCAGAAGTAAATGCATACCAAAAGTCTTTTATTTACAACATTTTAAAAAGTTCATAACATAGGCTAAGCCTTTTTATCAATAGAAAAGATAAATGCAATAAATATTAGTACTACGCAACTTTAAGAACTGTTTTTGGCCCATACCTATAATTTCGTCCGTGTTAGCCCTACGTTTGTTTATAGTTTTCAAATTAAATTGTCATCGTTATTTTTTTCTTTCTTTTAGTCTTGGTGAAGGTACAATCTAAGGCAAGAATCACATTAATAAGTAGGCCTAACTGAAATAATGAGGGAAATTAATAATGAAACCTGTTTTCGGCTTTGAATAACTTAAACTTGAATTGCCTAACCTCAAAATCAAAGAAGTGTAATTTCGATGTTAAATTGTTGTTAGAGACATTAATTTTATTATTAGCTTTCAATTGAAATAGAAATAAATTAGTTAGTTAGGAAAGTTTTAATTGCTTCGCTTATTTAAAAATAAATCAGATGGAAATAAATGCATTGTAAAAATCTGAAAGTGTAAGCTTAACTTTCAAAATATTTAATTTGTAAAATTTATTCATTGATAAAAAAGGCTAATTAACAACAGGATAATAATTTTGCATTTTGATTTAGGCCTATTCGTTGTTTTATTTTTCGTTTTGTTATACTTTGAATTTTTGATATTTTAATTTATTCATTAAGTTAGGAAAAATTTCAAATTTAGCTTTAAGAAAATCATTTTTAAGATTTTGCTTTTCTAACTGAATTGAAACCTAAAATCAGTTGAGAATTAAAAACAATTTCATTATGACCAGTCAAATACTTTTTCAGATAGCTACAAATTATTGAAAATTTGGTTCCTTGAAAATAATACAAAACCTTAACTTTTATTCAAATAAACCGCATAAATAATGTAATTGAACTTCAAAATGTTTTTTTTTTTTAATGTAGAATTGAACAAAGAAAATAATAGTGCAACTTGTTTTGATATAGCTTTATTAGTTTGTAATTAAGGTCAGTAGGCTACTCAACTATCACATAGGCTAGTAAAAAATGTGATAGAAGGCTAAATCATTATTTTTTTATAGGTTATTTCATTTTAAACAACTTATCTGCTTTCTAACTACTTTTTAACATTTAAAAAGTTGTTTACGAGGCCTTTATGAAATAAAACAAAAGGTTTTATAAATAATTTGAAAATAAATTACATTATACTTTATGGCAGATAACATTACTTTTAGGAAAAACATGGCGGCCGCTTTCATGTGGCCACACTGTCTCTATCTAGTCACTGTATCAGAAAGTGAACTTGCACGCCATCTGCCGGTTTCACGGTGAACTAACGAGTGCACAAGCGACGCGTAGCGCTATCTAGCAGCTGTGCAGTAGAACTAACAGTAATCTAATCCTAAAGCCACCCGATAAATCGACGACAGAATGGGACAAACACCCTGCCCTGGAAAGAAAAACTATACTGGCAAAAAGATCAACATATCAACGTCAGAAACACTGACAACCTCATTAATGTAACCTTCACGTTGTGACAAAGAACAGACGTTTACGATGTATTATAAAGGGGCGAGATGAAAAAGGACTTTAATATTTTCTGCTTCCTCTCAAACAAAAGTATATATAATATCAAAGTACAGAATGATTTCAATAAATGTTTAGGCCAATAATTAGTTAGTACCCTGGTACTGATCTACAATGTATATAAAATACAGCCTAAAAACATTTTAAACAGATTCACTGCAATCACAAACAAAATATATTGTCTATGTAATATATTTGTTACATTCAGTTTTGTGATTTTTATATCTCTAAAATGTTGAATGTATAAAATACTTACCTACTTGAATGTATCAATGCTTACTTATAAATTCTTCTCAAACAAATATAAAAATGGAATTGAACAATTTAGGGCCCCTACATGGTTTTCTTTCCATAAATAAACAATTTACAAAATATATATTATAAAAGCGAGTGTACGTCCGTACGTACATACAAATGTGAGTAACATAATATAGCAGCTGATAATACTTAAACAAAATCCAGCATAGATCATACTTTGGGATTATATTTACAATTTCAATCATATTTCTTGTGAAGTTGGATTTTTTTTTAATATGAGTTATACAACTAATGTATACTATTCTTATAATATGTTATAAGATTTGCTTTGATGTTTAAACTGTATACAAAAAATACCTTTTATCATCATTATATTCGTTTGTAAAAATTTAAAGAAAAGATACCTATTCGTTTAACTTCGAAAATATACACGTACTACATCTTTGTATAACATAAAAGCATATCCTATTATTAATAATTTCTCCCCTATAATATTAATAAATTCAAAATCATTTCATCTATCAATATAAAATAAGCAATTAAAAGATAATATTTTCATCTTTCTTAAATATACAGGGTGTTTACAAACTCCCTGGAAATATTTTGTGTATTTGTTCCTTAGGTCAAGACAATCAAAAAACGTCATATAAATATGGGTCTGACATGCCTAGTTTTTTGTCTGTCCGTATGTTTGTCTTTTACAAATTATTTTATAACTTGAGTACTGTTTTAGATAGAAACTTCAATGCACGAACTTGTACCTTGGTAGGTCAAACAGTGTATAAAATTTCGTTACGATATCTTAAACAGTTTCAAGATGGCGGCCATTTAAAATCTTTGATGTTAAATTTCACGAAAACTGTAATTTCTATAAAAAATGTTACCAGTTTGTATACACTTGTTTGACCTACCAAGGTACATGTTCGTGTCCAATATGAAGTTTCTATCTAAAATAGTACTCAAGTTATAAAATAATTTGGTGAAATCACAAACAGACGGACAGACAGAAAACTAGGCATATCAGACCCATATTTATATGACGTTTTTTAATTGTCTTGATCTAAGGAACAAACACACAAAATATTTCCAGGGAGTTTGTAAACACCCTGTATATAATAAAAATTGTTTAACAAATAGGCCTACAGTTTTATAACTTTTATAATTGTAAAACATTAACAGAGTTAAAAAATCCCGTTCAGCACAGTTAGGTAGGCCTAGGTAAAGTTTGTTGTTTTAAATAGTATTTTTTTATATGATGTATATCTAATTAAACTGCCTGAGGTTTTTCATGTGTTCTTACTAGTATATGCTAATTTAAATTTGTTGCCCATTCTCACTTATAATATACACATTTATTTTGTACGAAACATGGATTTAAAAACAATTTTAAACCCATTCTCTCCATCCAGCATAAAATATTTGTTCAAAAGAGTTACCGTTATACAATAATTCTTTTGAAATCGCACGACTACAAAAGGCCAAGCTTTCCCTCTGATGCGGGAAGTTTTTTCAAACTCTTCCTGTGGAAACTCATGATTAGGAGCGGTTGGTAAAAAATTTCCAACCAAAATGCCAAAAGCAGACTCGCATAAAAAATACCAAACTATTCTGATGGAAACCCAAATGTGAAACCGTAGCAGAAAAATACAATTTTAAAAGCACCATCATATTTCCTCCTAAATTTGTTGAATATCAAGAGAAGAGGTGGGCTACAGTAGAATTAGCGTACTAATATCACCCTAGATGAATGAAGTGGACTTGTAAGATCTATGCAATACCATAAAAACTGGGAAAAATTTGTCTTTTTAACTTCCCGCTACCAATAAAGGGAAGTTATTGATTTCGGTCCGATTTTCAAAAGTCGGGTTTTCATTAAATCTCCACGTTTTGAGGTCCCAGGAAGCCATTCTGACTATTCCCGCCGAGATGTCCGACCGTGTGTGTGGGGGGGTGTGGATGTATGTGTGTAAATAAATTTTTGTCGTACAGTTTCTCAAAAGCTTTATCCGTAAAAAAAGCTGAGAAGTTGGATAAAAGTCGTCCCTAACATGACCCTAAACGCGTGAGTCACGGGTCGAGTCTGGTAGAGTTTGTGAGGGAACTCTACTCTACTTGACTCCAAACCATTTTACTTGAGCCTGATTTTACCTAAAAATATTATGACGATTTTGAAAGCACAGGACTTTGTTTTTGGCCATGTGGGGCCGAGTGTTATCGTAAAGCAAAATCACGCCTTATGAAAGTTTTCACGTCTTTTGAATTTGATCTTTTTCTTCAATTAACGCAGTAGCTCATAGTAGCTGTCACTATTTATTGTTTCACCTTTAGGTTTGAAGTTAACCAAAATTAAACTTCCTTATCCCAGAATATCAACGAACAGCATAACTTTTCCTGCAGCCATCTGCGTTTTGAACTTTTTTGCTGTGGGAGATGAAGGATATTTCCACACCAAACTTCGTCACTCACTCTCTGGGTGGTTCAAAATGATGGACCCATGTCTCGTCAACGGTTATTATTCGGTTAAGCATAACGTTCCTAATGCTTCTAGGAAATTTTCAAATGATTAACTTTGTGGATGCTGGTCAATTGTAGTGGAACCCAGTGAGTACAGACTTTTCGAAAGTTTAAAGAATCGTGGATGATTGAATATGTTGAGCCATGACTGCATTTAACTCATTTGCAATTTCATCAACTGTGATTCGTCGACTATCGAGAATCATTCGTTTAACCGCTTCAATATTGTCATTAGTCTTTGAAAGGCATACCAGGCCGAGGTTTATCACACAGAGAAATCCTACCACTTTTAAAGCGATCAATCCATTCGTAGATCTTGCTTCCACTTAAACATCTCTCTCAATAGTGCTGCTGCATTCGACGAATAATCTCTGCTGGTTTCACACCTTCTGAATTGAGGATACCTATCGCTGCTCGCATTTCTTTCTTGGTCCAATCAGACAAAGGACAACTCATTTCACACAGTCTTTTAAACACAATCACAAGTAGCTAACAATGAAACAATACTTTCAGTGAACAGCTGATAGACCTCATGATTTACAGCAAAACAAATCAGTGCTACCATACATGTGATTCGGAGGAAAAACAAAATTTCCCTTTACTTTTTGACTTTCCCTCGTACATTACAGTATTATTGAAGAATCAAAATTATGATTATGAAAAGGATAAACCACAAGTAAACATATTTTTATTGATAAAGATTGTCACGCTGCTATTGGAAAACGCGAAGTACTACAATATCGGAGATATGTTAGATTCTCTGCAATATAAGAGAAGATTATTTAAAATTTAGATTAAAACTGTCAGAAGAATTTAATAATACATCAGCAGATGCTGGAGGGCGGTGAAAAATTAAAAGGGAAAGATGAAAGTAGGCTTAAACTGGGATGAGGGAGAATAATGAGCCAGAGTGAAGGAAGGGAACAGTATTGAGGAAATAAGGATCTGCATACATATGAAAGTAAATATATTGTTGCCTATACTTCGCTCACAATCTGGGCATATATTAAAAGAATATATCCTTTTTTGAATTTACTAAATTGACTACCTGCAAACAATGTAAAAAAATTCTCTTATGTTTCCACATTTTACCAGTTATGTTTTTATTTAGCTTAAAACAAATTATATTATAAATGGTAAATAATGTTAATTGTCCAAATCAAATTTATCCGTATAACAGCAGTAATAATAAAGGTTAAAACCACCAAGGCTCGGGTCTACACCTAAACAAAAACCTAACCTAAAAGTTAGAAATACAAATAATTGCTCCAACAATTAACATATTTATTTATTATGGCGCTACTATATTTAGTATAGTGTTTTTTACGCCTGATAATGGCGTTGTTTTTCAAAAAGTATGTAAAAACACGCGTGTATTTAAATGAAACTTCGTGTCAAAATTTCAAAGCAATCGGTGAAGAACTTTCGGAGATTTAAGATTTTGAACAAACATTTACAATTTTATTTATATAGATAAAAAAAATTTATATTGGTGTACAGTTCATTTTATTTAATAAACTACCAAGTTCACTAACATGTAAATTTCAGTATTGAAACAAATTAATCTTTTGTATAAATGTCACATACTCTTGAAATGTACACTCTTGAAATACAGTACAGTCTCGCTAATCCGGACTTGACGGGACCGGACCCTCTCCGGATTAGTGAAAATCCGGATTAGACGGAAAAAGAATAAAAAATGCATGAAATGTATACCGTGTTTGTGTTTTTAGTGAGAAAACGTATTAAAATTGGTGTTTTGGTAATACAGTATACAGTAAATATCAGCGATCACAGAATTAAATAGACTGGACAAGTCGAGAACGCAAGAGTGAAGCCAGTTTTAGAGTCAAATACTCACACAATATTACGGATGCAAGTCGTGAGTCGCATGCCGGCCGCCCGTACATGTCGTCACATTACCCACGAAACGAAGCTCGTGTTTTAACTGTTGTATGATAGAAACTACAATAGCTAATTAAAAAAAAAAAAAAAAATACTGTTCAAAAAATATAGTTTTTCAGCTACATTTCTCTCGCTTGCATGACGCGCCTACCCTAAAAACAAAAAATTTTCTCCCAATGCAACTTTTTGATGTCACGAATTAAAAAGTATATACAAGTTTGGACTTTATTCGATTTTTAAAGTGCCAAACCATTTTTATTTTCAAATTGTGAACACACCATTAGCGTCCCACACTATTAAACTGTAAGTTTGTCAAATTTCAAAGATTTTCGAGCATTTTCAGCTATTGAAACCAGTGTAAATGAATAGGGGCGCACTGAAAATTTCACTCCAGGCGTCTAGCGAGAAACAAATCAAAAAGGGACTGTTGATAGTTAGACAGACAGTCTGCCGCACAGATAAAAGGGTAGTAGTTCTTTTATCTGTGTCTGCAGTCAGGTATAGTGCGGCGAGCTGGTGAAGTGAGTCACTTGCTTGAAATATTGTGGGACAAAAGATAATGGGCCGACCCATTCTATCCTCGGCTAAGCTTTCTCTTCACGCTAAAAAATAACCAAGGACAAATGAACCCTTAACTATTTTCGCTCTCGACAAACTTCAATTGCGTGTACTATACGGAGTAAAATACTGCAATTTCTATATTTTTTTGTTTAGGGCCGTCCGGATTAGCCGGACGTCCGGATTATCGGAGACCGGATTAGAGAGACTGTACTGTACTGGTAAAACAGGAGAATAGTGAATATGAGGATTGCCTGTTGTCACTCAGAAGGGCCGGAGAAGTGGTGATATGTGAATCGAAGCAACGTTGTCATCCAACCTCAGACCAACTTCGCAGAGCACTTCCTGCACACAAAATCCATCAAACGACCCAAGACCTCAGGTAGAACGCGCCATAAAGGGGTGGAGAAGTGGTGATGTGTGAACCAAAGCAGTGTTGCCACCCAACTTTCTCTTACCAACTTCTCAGACCACTTCCTGCACACAGAGAATCCATCAAACGACCCAAGACCTCAGATATAACTCGCCATAGGCAGTTTGTCCTCATAGTACAAATTTGTAATGAAATTTCGTTTCCATTCAAAGAATCACATTTGACTGACTGCTTCTCGGTTCCATCATCCATCTCACATGTATCATCATCCCATCTTACATTTTATAGAAAATTTATATTATTGTATGCTAAATTTTTATTTTTGTTGACCGTTAATAGATCCGGAAATCATCTTGTTGCATTTTAAGATTCTCAATTTAAATCACTTGGCATGATCCTACAGAGATTCCTAATTCTTCAGTTTTCTTTTACACTCAAATTATAGTCACAACAAACAGTCAAAGTTCTGCCAGTCTTAAAAATAATAAACCACTGATAATACTGTGTTCAGCTCATTTTTTTTAAAGGAATAACCACACCAACACCAATTCTCACACAAAAATGCATATATTTTATGATAAAATTAATCTTGGATAGAACGTTTACAGTATAATTAACTTGTAGTATTTTGTGTGATACTACTGGTACAGATAGCGCCGATTAGGATGGAGCGCGAAGAGGGGGTGTGCAAGTCTCCTACGCCGGCTCCCACCAAATTTCCCCTCTCGTGGCGGAGTACAGTCAGAGCCGCCTGCCCTACCTACCTAATTCATGTCTGCTATGTAGTCGTGTTGAATGTATATCAACACTTTTTGGTGGTGACTGTACTGAAGACTCACAGTCGAGTAGGAGAGGGTAAGACGTTATAGCGCAGGCTCAAGTAACGCTTCACGCTACTTGGCACTTTCTGTATATGCACGTGATAATTTGGTGTTTTTGTTTATATTATTTTTAAATAGTCCGTTCTTAGTTCGGAAGCTTTCCTAAAGCCAGTGCCACCACTTTTATCCCACATCATCCATTAATGGGGATATTATATACTAGCCTTGTATATGAACCGAACTTGAGTCACTTTAATAAAAGTTTTTCTGGATTGAAATCTATAAGTTGATGTTATTAGAACTATGGTATATTCTTAGTAACAAATTTTTACAAGATTTTTTAACTAAAGTAAGCACTCTAGTTACGACAAACGGAACCATGGTTTACTGGTGAGCCCCTCACACCACTCTAAGAAATTTAGTTAAAAAAAACCAAAAACATTATTGTTTAGAAATAGATATGCTATTTGTAAAAATTATACATATTTCCTGACGCGTTAGTAGTTCATTTCTTTCAAAACATATACATAGACAAAATATTTACTGGCACTTTTTGGATATTGTCGTAAATTACTTATTCTCTAGAAATTTCTGGTATTTTTAGATAAACTATAATATCAAGATTATGTAAAATGGGAAGTTATCACCAAAAAATATGTGTATACATAGAAATATGATTAGACTAAACAAGCATTATTGAAGTATTGTATAATTTTGCCGCTTCCCACACGATAGCAAGATACAGTTGGCGCTGTACTACTGTAGCTCTGCCACGGCTAACTTCTCTACTCTCTGCAAGACGTCACAACTATACATTTAGCGCTGGTCGTAAATACTAACATACAGAACGCGCATATTCTACCTCCTTGACACTTGCTTGTAGGTAGAAACCAAGTGTGGTAGCGAACAGAGTGGAGAACAACCTGCTCCATAGATATCTCAATTTCCGGCTGTATTTGCACGTAATTAAAAAATACAGTTTGTTGATATGATGAGGGCTACCTAGGCATTGACCCTTGTGGAGGAGTCATTAGGGCTTTTAGGCTAAAAAGTTTGGACACACCTGCTCTATTAAATGAAGTTACTTTACACTTATAAGATAAAATAACCTTGTTTTCTTAAATCATAATAACTAAGGAAAAATGTATTGAGATATGTTCTTTTTCTAGCAAATTAAATGTTAAGATCTAAGTGATATTTTTAAGTTAAAAATTCAAAGAACTTAAGTTAGAATAGTAACAAGGCCAGTTTACCAACAAATTATAAGGATTTTCGATCAAACTTCATACTTTTCAACATCAACATTTCTCAGTAAACACCAAGGCTATCCAAAATCGGAATTTTGGCAACCTGGACTAGGTCTGGACTCATAAAGTTAAATCCATTAGTTAGACAACAGTATAAAGGTAACTTGTTCACAAAATAAAAAGCTTTTTACAACCTAACGCCCAAGTACAGCTGATTGAGACTGTACTCTTGTATTTTATATTGGAGGTTATAAAAAATTTGATTTTGTTCACCTAATACTACGACTGCAAACTGATTTTTATTTCAGTTTTCTGAAATTAAAAACATTTTCAGTAATTTACAATTAATTGTTACTGTAATAATTTTTTCTTCCTTTCAAAGAGACCTCATGACCGTAGAAATGGTAACACGTCTAATTTTAAAACATTTATAATTATTACACGGCTACGGAACATATGTGGGTCTAATTATGAGTTGATTGGTTCGTTGGCATGAGGGTCGACCTTTGTGTATATTTTAAAGTTCAATGTTCAAGTGAATAAGGACATTTGGTTGATGGTTTGTAATCAACTAATTCAGTTGTTGAGCGTAAATACAGTACTTAACCGAACCTTAAGAAATATAATAGGGAAAAAACTAAAAATCGTTTACAAAATAACTAAGTTTTTTCTCCTACCAATGTGCGTTTTCCAATGCCGTAGGCCTACTAAAACAAGCGCATTTAAACTTAAAACAATAGTACCAGATTTTAATACCAGATAGAATACCCTTCCAACAGAAATTCAAAACCCACCTACTAACAAGAAAAATGAACATCATCAATTCTATTATTATATACTAGGTCTTTGGAGATCGACAACGCCACTATTGTCTCCATGTAGAGTACATTTTACAAAAGGAAAATATTTAGAGGGAATAGAAATAAGAAAACATAAAAAACAATTTTAATTAAAGACCATAGACATGAACTTAATAACACTTGGGAACCAATATTTCGAAAATAAAACAGAATGCAGCTTAGAATTTTCTAGAAACACCAACTGTTACAACAAACCTACTGGAATAGACATCTCTAAATAATAGCAGTAGTCAACTATCCGCTCCGCAAAAGCATAAACGGTCCACTCCCAGGACTATATAACCTCAGGCCTTTTCGCTTCACTTGATATTTGTTAAGCTTAGAAAATGGACATCTGTAAAGTGCCCGAAGCGTCGGCTGTACTCAATGTGCCGACAATAACGATGCGGTTGATCTCCAAAGCCCGAGTACATAACAATGTTTGTGAAGGTGGAAGTCCATCTTCCACATCAATTCTAGTTTTACAGAGCCCCTTATAAATAATTATATCACAGGTGATATTCAAATTTCAAGATACAATATTGCATGTATGCAAAAAGTGATGCTAATATGAAAGCTGAGGAAGATATCAACTGGATATAAGGAAATAGATCACAAACTATCAACAGTGTCGACTAGCTGATTCAGGAGCATGCGAAAGACACATATTTGATTAAGTAGGCTATATAATTTATAAACTCATTTTCAGTATCCTGGTCACTTATTGATTACAATAAAGTTTCTTCTCTTCGAACAAGTTTTACGAACAAATATTGTGTTATACCAGATATGTGGATGACACATTTATAATTTTTAATGGAATTATTAAACAAATAAAACAATTTAAACTATATTAATTCAACAAACGCAAAAATACAATTCACAATAGAAATTGAAAAAGATAAAGAGTATAAATTATCCGGACATAACTGTCGCAAAACAACAATACAAATTTCATAATAAGATATACAGCAAGCCAACCACAACCGACAACACAGTACATGACTCGCACCCTCTACTATCTCAAAAAATGGCAGCCTAATAACAGTATGATTAATTAATGACAGTACCATTGGAGCCTCGCGACTTTCAAGAGGAGTTGAATACGATCAAATATATTGCCATAAGAAACGGTTACGAAAGCTCAATCATTGACAAACTTCTCTTAAAACGCAAGGTAAGATCCGAATCGTGTCCCAAACAGAAAGCTAAACTTGTCTTCGTATTAACTGAATATGGGACAGTAACCAACCTAAGATAGCCACTTACCTTCCATAAACTTAACAGAATACAGTTGACTCATGATAATCCGACAGGTATGGGACCGAGAGGGTGTCGGATTATCGAAAGTGATTTTTTTAAATGATTAGCAGTAGGTTACGGGAATTGCTGTAATTTTCGTATGTAAACCCGTTTAGGACCGTAGGCTAACAAATCAATTAATTTTACCTAGTGAGCACAAAGGAGTCATGAAAAAATATATGTACATGTACAGAATAGAAATTCATTGTGTATTAGAAAATGAAAGGCATATACATACAGTACAGCATTTACACATTGAAGAAGGCTCGCCCTATGTCGTACGATTTACACAT
>JAGFPH010001901.1:58839-75339 GCA_018207615.1 Philaenus spumarius
TGAAGAAGGCTCGCCCTATGTCGTACGATTTACATATCAACGTTGGTGTTACACCACAATCATATCTTTTAATGATTTCCCATTTATCAGATAAATTTAACGTTTTATGCTTACGTTTTGAACTTGTGCTCGCCATTGCAACACTATAGTTTGTGCAAATAGGGATGGCGGTTGGAAAAGGGTCCTACCTGCTCCTAACCTCGCATACTCACGGGCTACCGACCCTCATTAGTTGCGGTGTGCCGCCTATTGTTAGCTGTTCTTAATACTTTAATGAAAACATTAGTATGATTCTGATCCAGTAATTATTTCTGAGCAAATAGATACCAAACACCGTATGTATACAACAAACCATTAAAATAATATTAACATGAGTTGTTTCTCGAGCGGACTTTGGTTGCTATTATAAAATTAATATTTGTTGCAATTTCATTTCTATTCCAGGTGCTAATAACAATGGAAAATAAAAACGCTTTTAAACAATTGTAAAACTCAAATTAATAAAATCTAAAGGAGGCCTAGATAGAATTTTGTACATTGAAACATAAAAATGGTTATTATAAATTATTTTTTTTTTTTCTAAACTTACAAAGTAACGCTTTTAAAAATCATTAATCCACTGTCAAAATAAATAACAGTTACAAAGACGCACATCCCAAGTCATCTCCATCACTGTCGCTCACCGTTAGGGATGCACTGTCCACTGTGTGAACTCACTCATTGAACTATTTTGTTCATTCTCTATAACAAAAGTGTGAGACCAAGAGTGTAACACTTTCAGTAACTTGAATTAGTTTTGCACTACTATAATGTACAATTACAATAACATTACACTTAATGAAAATAAAAGGACATTGTTAAAAATATAAAACATCCTCCCAAAAAACTCATTAAAAAATATATATAACAAAATATTTATAGCAACCAAGTCTGCTTAATAAACCAATAATTTTTAAAGTTATTTTAATGGATAGTCGTATACAAGCCGTGTATGGTATCTATTTGCTTAGAATTAATTACTGAATCAAAATAATTGAGAACTACAATCATGCCAATATACAAGTTAACTTTAAAATAAAATATAAAAAGACTATTGTGTAAAGGACAACTCCCAATTGGTGACGCACCGATCCTAATGAGGGTCGGTCATAATCCTCTGCGCTTGTGTGTGTAGGACTGACCGCCTTCCCAGTTTGCACAAACTATTGTACTGTATACAGTAATAAAATAAAATTGCAATACAGTATATAGAATTTAACAACTCACAATACTATAAAATCACTCTAATAAAAAAAAAAGCAATACAATGACACCTATCGCAAACAGTTGGTTACGCTTTGAACTGAACTGAGACATCTAGACGCACAAAGTCTAGACAAACAATGTAATGTCACAAGGGATAGGAGGCTCGAAATAATCTAGAGATTTTTGTAGGACCTCAAATTACAGTACAGTACTGTATAGTATAGCGCCGCATCGGACTACCGAGCGTGTCATATTGTCAAGTAATTATGACTAGCAACACTATTAAATAATTTGTTCACCCCAAAAACAAATATAGAAGACCAAACAGGCGTATATACATTGACATGAGATGATTGTGACGTTGTGACAAGGTATAATATGCCTAAACTGGGAGAGCATTTCAAATTAGATTTGAAGAAAACTTGCCGAAAAAACAATTTCAGGAAACAAAATTCAAATTTTGCACGCTCTCTAATAGACGAGGACCATGGTTACACAAGCTTACAAAATAACTTTGACACAATTAAAATATGTTTTAAAAGGTAGATATATGAATGATGATCAGGAGTTAGAGATTTACAAGGCATTCACGTCAAAAGATGCAATTGGCGAACATCAATTATTGTCGACCGGCTAAATTTTGACTCTAAATACTTTGTATGATGACACGGCAAGAAGCCTGAAAGAACAGGTTTCAAGTATTCGGGATAACAGACTGACAGTTGCCGTCTGGTAGCCAGATGGTATAAACTAAAATGTACTGTCTTTAAATTAAATGTGCAAATCCCGAAAAACATGACATATACAAGAAAAAGAGGTCACTTGTCCGAAACAAAGGTAAGAAACTTTATTCTAAGTATACGTATGGTATGTTGAACTTTTCAAGACCTCTTTTTTAAAGTGATAAGTTGTTTCAACATATTTTTATTTAAACTACATACAGTAAATAAAATTAGAGCAAAAGATATAAATACTTTTTTGTCTATCTATGATGCAAAGTTTGTCGCACGAGATAAACGGTTAGCGTAAAAGTTTATTGAGGGTGACAAAGTTAACTTTGCCCCCATAATACACACTTTTTTCCAACAGCTACATTTTAAATTAGTGTTTTATTTATTTATTTTTCCCACCAGAGGTTTCTTTTCGGTTTTACAGAGGTTAATCACACAACAATCAAAATTTTCAAAACAGACTACATCAGCTGTTTACTGTGCATCCTAGTGTGCAAAGTAAACGGCTGGCGTGTGATAAAGTAAAACAAAAAGGTGTAAAACTTGACGCTAAACACATGTAGTTTAGTTTGCACACTGCTGTGAGTGTGCAAAAACGCACTTTATTAAGTAGCTGTAGGAAAAGAAAGTTTTGAATTAACTATCATCTTATATTATATTGCTTCTTATAAACTTAGAAGCAAAACAATAGTGTGACAAATAAATGCAGGACAATCTGGAAACTCTAAAGTGTATATTTAAAAAAAAAAACAAAAGGTATCCATGGAGTTGAGTGGTTGGTTTATCCGATTCGTTTCACACAGAACGTAGCCGAGGTCTTAAAATGTTTTCGTATTAATATTCTCGGCGATGTCTTTCATGACCCGTTTAAACAGAAAGCTATTTGCTGGACACATTTTCCCGTTTTACCCCACTGCCAACAGTGGTTTGAGTTCACTTCGGTAGGGGATGGTAGTTACAGTGCCGTGATGGTGTGAGCCTGGTTTAAACAGAAGTGTTATAGCTTGGATAGAAACCGATTCAAGTGATAGTGATGACAGGTTGTTGTTTTATTTAGGTCGGAATGGGTACACGGAATAAACAAGAGACGGGTTCGGTCAATATCATCACTTAGTGGAAGACTTGGCGATTCAATTATTAAAAACAATAGAGGAAACACTAACCTGAACATCGAATGAAGTTGGTAAGACCGGCGGAGAATCCATCGCCTGTTGTGCCTGCGACTGTTGCTGCTGGTTGTTCTGAGGGTTACCCGGGTACGACCCTTGTTGTTGCGCTTGTGCACCGGCTTCAAAACTATTCGGATCCATTGTCATAACGTGTTCGAAATGCGAATCAAGGTGCGCTAACGGATGATGCTGCGGAGGTGGGAAAGGATGGCCGGGGTGCCCGTGCCCCATTAAATGATGGCCTACATGAGGGTTCTCTAACACGACTACGCCTCCTACACCGCCGTTATTCTTATTCAAATCTTCGTCTGACGGAGATGGTTGTCTGCTGCCTGGTGTTCGACTGCAACAAACGGGGAAACATCAGATTATAATTTAATTTATAAGAAAAATGACTAAGCCAGATAAAAAACGTGCATGGATTATTGTGGTACTATTATTCTTGACTGGACCTACTTATATTAAATTAATGAATGACGTATTGAAAGCAACCTATATAAAGAAGATTTCCCTTTATTCTGACTGAAATAAAACCAACGTACAGCAAACTAAGAAATGATTTGCAAAAGTTTTATTTTAAAGCGTAAAAATAGTGAAAATTCAGGGGTTTATTCCCAGAACTATATTATATAAAACAGCTATTCAAGCTTAGCAACACATATTTGTTTACATTCATTAACATAGCAACCAACTTGGCAAATTTAAAATCAGTTTATTATTCTTCACAACCAACAGCTTTTTTAGGTTATAATAACAAACTAGAAGCAAACACACAAAAAATCAACAAAAAATGCTTAATATATTATAATTCAATTCAAACATCTGTTACATATTATAAACAAAACAGCTGATTTGGATCAAAACCTTAAAATTAGTTTAGATTAGGCCTAACGCGAACCAAAATACATTTATTTGCAACCAATTTTGTGAATTTAGAATTAGGTAGTTATTCTTCACAACTACCAGTTTTTTTTAGATTACATAATTCAAACAAAAGGCTTAATTGTATTATAATGTCAACAATTTGATGTTACATAAAATATTATATTGTTTCCTATGGATGATAATATCAAAATTTATTTGAAATGTTGATTAGGATTATTTGAATATTAATGGTGAAATTACAACGCATGCCCCAATTCGAAGTATTGGGGATATGGTCAATTTTATTTCGATCTTTGCTTACATTAGTTATGTCAATGCTCGATTGTCATTTCCAGGAAAACATCAAGAGTATACAATAATCTAAGCCTCTAGTATATTATATAAAGTAAAACCCCCGTTAACCGAACTCAGGTCAGCCAAAACCCGGATTATCCGAAACGCCTCAGAAAATCGGAAATCGAAAAATAATAGCCCTATTCTAAACACAATATTTATTTTTTTTTTTTATCAAAATTAGAACCTTTTTATACAACTTAAACATCTATTAAAATATATAAGTTGCTGCTTTTTAAAAAAATGTGCAAATGTGAAACTTTCAATTCAGTTTTCTCAGAACTCGAAAAATGTTAGTAGTCCCTCTTCCTTTGAAGTCGGGCACCAAATTTTCTCTCTCCTGAGAATCAAACAGTGGAGTAAACAAACTACTGTACTGTATTACTTTTCACACGTTCATTTAGTAAGTTAACGCCAGCTGACGTCCTTCTAATGAAAAGATGGCGGAACATCACCGCTCGAAAACGTTTGGAGAGATGCAATAAACAAACAAAAATTACTGAGTTTTTCTAACGAGTAATTCACATGCTACAACCTATTAAGTACAGTATACTGTATATTGGACGTACCGTAATTTTAATTTAAATAAAGAACATAAGTGTAGCCTACAAAGAGATTTTTGAATTCGTTTCACTTCAAAACCTTCCAAAAGTATAGTGAGTTAGATATTCTTGAATTAACCGAAAATATTCTTTTTTGAAACGGCTTCTCCCCCCCCCCCCCCCCCCAAACCTTAACCGGGGTTTTACTGTATTAACATGATATATTTATCTAAATTGCCTAAAGCTTACTTACTTAAAACCTTTATCATCATCCAGTCCATTCTGTACACCGTTCTGATTAACCACTCCGTTTTCCATCTCTTTTTTGTTGGCGTTGTCGTAAGGTGATGCTGGGCCTTTATCTTTGTCTTTTTTGTCATTCGGATCATTTGACGACTGAAACAAAACATAAAAACTTTAAACCTTTGCATAAGAAATATACAAAATAAATTTATTTTATCACAATGCTTGTGATTTGTGTTATAACTTGTTTTGTTGTATGCATCACTTTAATCGCAGCACTGAATAAGCATATACTAACATAAATAGGTATACACCTAGAACCAAGTAAACAAAGCAAAACATAAATTTTGTTTAGTGGTAATTACATGGTTTTGTTAGGGTACCAACATATAAACAACTTTATTTACTTAGCCTTGTCCAAATTGTTTTATTTCATCATTTTACCGAGTAAAATACTACTAATGTTTTCTTATCAGGAATTTGTAATATTACAGAAGAGTTGTGAAACGATTAAAAATAGAACTATACTTTGTCCGAACAGACGTGCGCTCCAAGTCATAAAATCGACCCTCGCTCCCACATGCGCACACACACTTGCACGGCCTACCTGTTTAATGGTTCTTTTATGAATCACCAACTATATCAAAGCCCACTAAATAATACCGTTGCGAGGCGGCCAATAGGATGGGCGCGCAGCGTTGCCATATCTACTAGCCTCGAACACTCCTGGTATTTACCGCTCGAGGCTTGATTGTACAGTTTAAAGAATTATAAATGCGTTGAGTCAGCCGCAGTCAGTTAGAAGAACGTGACAACGTCGCTCTACGATGATTGGAGCGTTCAAGGTCTCGGAGTACACAAGCCCGTCCCTCAACGGTATTCTTTAGTGGGCTTTGATATAGACCTATTGCTACAAAATCACATTTTTCTAACTGTTAAGTATACTTAATTTTTACTTTAATTACTGAATTCTTTATATTATTCCTCGCAAAAAGAGTCCAAACATGTTAACAATTGTGCCAACTCTAAGCGGTTTTATGGTCAGTAGGTTACAAAATCGTAAATGTGATTGCTTAAAAATGGTTATTGACATTTTATTTGACAAATATGTTATGCTCGTGTTAGTTTAATAATATTATTTTCTTGACTTATCAGTAATTGTACAGTAACATTTAAAACGCATTTGTATTTATTTTTATTTTGTTTTACTTTAGTATACGTTCACTGTTATATTGATTCTGATTAGTTTCTTCTTTTTTTTGCGTACATTGGAAGTTTTAGAAGACACTGTTAGTTTTATGTTTTATAATATTCTTTTATTGATTTATTAGATATTGTACAGTAACATTGCAAAATGAATTTGTAATTATTTTTATTTTACTCTTAGTACACGTTATAATATTTAATAATAAGCATTAAGTAATAGAATAGATTAGGCAGATATGCAGGCTCAGAATATTGTTAAGATCGAGGTTTATAGTAAAGCAAAGGGGAGAAAGCTAGTTGGAAGCGCCGAGAGATGCAAGAGTCAGTCTGCGAACCACCGCGTCCATAAGTAGACTCGTAAATGGGGGAGGAATTAATCTTGACTTTGCCTCATATGATTAGTGTTAGTTTTGTTTAGTACGGGATCAGTAGAGAGTTGATTTAATAAACACTGTTAAATCAGCTACTCGTTTACAGCTTTCTTTACAACCAAACATCCTGACAACGCCCATAGGCTCGTACGAGAGCCGAAGGCAAACCCAAAGCTGGAGGAGCCTGATGTAGAAGAGTCAGACTGACAGCAAGGGGCCTGTTACGACAGTGGTCAAAGACTAGACCGACCCCAGGCAAGTTCTGGTGGTCCAGGGAAGCAACATGTGGCATAGGTCGAAGATAATCGTAAAGGAGTCGAAGGGGCCGATTTTTGTAAAACGGAGTGTTGTGTTACAGGTACCCTTCACCTTGCAATATTTAATAATAATAATATAATATAAAATAATAGTATAGATTAGGCATAGATGTAGGTTGGCAATATTGTTGAGATAAAAGTTTAGAGTAAAGCAAAGAGAGGGACATTAGTTGGAAGCACAAAGAGATGAAACAGTTTGTCTGGGAGCAACAGCATTCAGGCTAAGACTCATAAATGGGGGTAGCCTAGTCTTGCTTTTGCGTTTGTAGTTTTTAATGTTAGGTTTAAGTAGTCGAACCAGCAAAGGGATGTTTGTTTTTGCTCAATAAACGTCTTCGAGCAAACAACCTTCGTCTCATTTCGAAGAACCCTTGCGCCTCAATCCTGACAAAGCCTGTAAGAGGACTGACGGCACACCCAAAAAGGGAGACGTACCATCAGCAGAGCACTGTAGTGATGGAACTAGACGAAGGTGCGCTACAAATCCCTTCCCGCAAAACAAGAACTGTCACCACAAAACTTATCTTATATGCTAGTCCACACGTGTACAAATCTGATAAAAACTACTCACCATAACTAATCTACGCATCTGTGGTTCCAAATCTTTACTAGTCGGAGATGTACCCAGAACGTACTCCACCATCTTGACACCGAGTCCGCTAGTTTCGGACGATCGTGGAGATAAGATGTTACCAGCTTCGCTGCCGGGGAAACTACCTGAGCGTCTTGCAACCATTGTTATTGGCTGCGATACAGCATGATCTGGAAACAAACAAAGTAGTTGTGTCAAGAAAATTACCACTTTAAAAAGGACACCGAGATAACAAATTGTTGAATTATATATAAAATTTCAAATTATGAAGAGCTGTAAGCTGCCAAAGCCAATTCTAGAAAGAGTAGTCAATGTATATCAGTCAACAAAATGTAATTAACATTTCTAACATACCTAAATTAATAGAAAACATTAGAAATAAAATAATAAACCTTATTTTAGGTTCTAAAATGGCAATATAGGCTATTATGTTCAAAATAGAGATAATTTTAGTACTTCCTTCTAAATAAACTGATTATAACACATTCAGACGATTTGCAAACTATTTCTCACGTACAAAGAACACAACTTAAGCAACTAAATCATAAAAACACCTTCAAAATCGTTAGAAAATTTACAGGGGAAAATGTTAAAAGAAACAAATTTCAAAACCTTATTGCGAAATAACTTTTAATTTGAACATTGTGTATCAGTATCCAAGTCACTACTTAAAGTAAAAATTATTATATTTACCTTCGTATTTCCGTCGTGTGTCTTCCTTTATATATTATGGCAACGCGTTTCGGAATCTATGTTCCATCGTCTGGCTTCTCTGAAGATCAGGTCGTCATATATTACATTAAAAAGTAATATATGTATTATTTATATGTCGTCATATATTTTTGTTAAATGACATGTGTGTTTGTGTTTTTAATGTAATATATGACGACCTGATCTTCAGAGAAGCCAGACGATGGAACATAGATTCCGAAACGCGTTGCCATAATATATAAAGGAAGACACACAACGGAAATACGAAGGTAAATATCATAATTTTAACTTTTAATGGTTAAAAGTTTGTCAAAATCACTTTTAAGGAAGTGGTTAGGCCAAATAAAAGTATTTATTATTTCAGTTTTTACATTCAACTTCCATAAAACAACTTCTTTTGAAAACGGAAGTTTAAAATAGATTTTAAATTTAATAATGGCAGTATAAGTAATAATAGGGCTCATACTATTTCCTATCCAATATAAAAGCCAATTATTATATAAAATTAAATTCTTATAGATAAAATTCAAAAATGGAAACCGGACTATTTTTATTTTACAAATAGCCTACTACCCAATTATTCAAATATAAAAGGAATATATCTGAAAAGCACAAGAAGTGCAATGTCAAACACTTTCAAAATTTTACCTATATGTATGTAAGCTTTTAAAACAAAGTACGTATTAAGGAAAATTGTACATTATACTTAGAATTTATACAAATCCTGGTGCAGTCTTAATGCTTAACAGCACTAATGAAAAATACCTAAATTTGTATTGCCCACTTAAATTTGACCCTACATCAAAGAACAAGTGGTAAATTTAAAAACTTACATAATACACAATACAATATCACATTAATAATGTTGTTTTTAAATTTGGGCTTTGGCACTTGGACAATGTATTTCTGAATCTATAAGGTGGGTGAAATCCATTATACACTTTTAACAGTTTTTAGTATATTATAATTACAATAATTTAGGGTTTTCATAATGAAACGATGTTACGACATCTTTACGATGACATTTTAAAAAAAGTCTCTAAATTATATAGGAGTGAATCGTGTCATTTTTTAAACTTGTATGTTGAAATTTTTTATAGTAATTTTTTTAAAATCTTTGGAGCCCCTTTACTGCGGTGTCCTGGAGCGATCGATCCAACCGCTCCGCCCTCAAAGCAACCCTGCATATAGAGCAATTTAGGAACATTTCGGAGACCTTCCTCGATTGATATGATTTTGACAAAATTCTAAATTTTAGAAATAATAACGTAAATTATTTTTTTTTTTACTTTAAAGAAATAAGTAAGTAAGGAAAACGTGTCTTCTTTCCAAAATATATATTAAATATTATCATAAAAACATTCAGTTATAATTGTTAGTACATGTGTATTTTGAGGTGCATATGTGATTCTTTGGTTGGATTTTGGTGTTGCTACATGCAGTGGTCATAAAATAAAAATCCATGCAAATATAAGGGGCTATATATTTTGTTCATTTTTATAACAGTGCGGATTTTTTTAGATTTATTAATTTTCATTTGTAGCAAAAACTACGTTTTTAGTCTGGTACACTGACTTATGAACTCATTTTGGAAGCTCCACTCTGTACAAGTGCAGCATCAGCAACGAGGATGGCTTTAGAAAATATATAAATATGTCGGAACAACATTCTTGTTAAAACATAACTGTATATATTAGGTGTCATCAGTAATGATATTTATGTGTTATACGACTTGTTTACGCAGTGAAACAGGTGTAGACCATAGGAATCACATCGATCTTTCTCCAACATACTGTGAAAAATGGTTACAATTTAAAACATAAAATAAACATTGCCAATTCCTAATTATTTTCACTAACCACAAACCACATGTGTCGGCTACAATCACTTACCAAACTACCCCAATCTGACTAAACTAGGAGGCAGGTTAGCTTACAATATAACAAGGTTTTGTCTAAGCAAGCTTATAAGTTTAGAAATATTTCTCACATTTGATAAGACTTGAATCTATGTCTGTGTGTTGAGAGGGGAGCCCAGCCCATGCAAGAACAGAAAACATATATAGTTAGTTCTAGACAGCTGATTCTAAACACAACCCATATCATAATATAGTGTATACATAATAAATGGCACTAATACATATACTTATACATATATAAAATGTTTGTATCGCAGAAATACAATAACTGTTTGTATATATATAAATGTTACACTACACAGACTACAGCAATCCCTCGCTATTCGCAGGGATAGGTTCCGAAAAATTATCGCGAACAACAAAACCGCGAATAGCGAAAAACCAAATATTTATGGGAAAAGGGAGGTTATGTTCGTAAGATATAGAAAATTTAAAAACATGTACTAATACCTATAATTAATTTACATAATATAATAAATTTCATATTAACTTACATTTTATTTTCATTATTTTTGGAAAAAAGTATCCTCTTAACCCCCAGAAAGATAATTTCAGTTTCATAAAATATAACACTAAATACATAATCATCAACACAGTTCACTAAAATCTAAGCACTGTACAGTCCACTCTGGGAATATTTATCACTGTGAAATCTATAACTCTACAATTACAAAAATAAAACTAAACAAAAATGTTGTTTAAAATGAACTTAATTTTACTTAAGTTTAAAAAAACTCGTAATCTTTCATTGTTTTTTTTTATTTAGCATAGTTTTTATTTTATTAACCATTCAAGAGAAGGATCAACTTCTGACACTTTCGTAGCCAACTGACTTTCGCTAATCATAAAGTTTCAGTCACTTCTTTTAAATTAATTTGACAAAACTTCATTTTCTAGTTCTTTGTCCTCGTCCTCCTGGCTTACTATATTAGGCCTATATTTGAAGACCTTTGTAACAAACAACCTTTGCCTATAATAACAACTTTGTATATATCACATTTTTCTGAATTACAAGTTATTTGATCTCATGTTATAGCTTACTACAAACAAGTACTACATATTAGTCTATATATATTTAAAATTAAATGTTTGTCTGTTTGTCCTTTATGCGTTACCAAACCATCCATCCGATTCCTTTGAAATTTTGCATAGTAACACAGGTTAACCCTGGGAAGGTTTTAGGCCATTTACCGAAGTACTAGGACATTAGGGCTACGCCCCAGTGGCCCTCAAAGTTTCAATGTTAATCTTATGGAAGGTCAATCTTAAGGAAGAAGAAGAAAGATTTCTTTTGATTTTATCAGGGGCACAAAAAACAGCTGTTCGTATGAAAAGCTTAAAACAGCTGATTTTGATCAAAAACTGAATATAATTTTAGGTTAGGTTTTTTTTTTTACAATGAACTAAAACACTTGGGCTAATTATTAGTATCAGGTTGATTTTTCTATTCGTGCAAAGCCGGGTCGGGCCAGCTAGTACTAAATAAACAAAAACATGGAAATAAACAAAACAACTCATGGCTTGCATTGCAGTATATAATATAACAGAGAGGGGAGAAGGGGCGAGATAGGCAATACAGTAGCAAGTAACTAAAGTGGTTTTTGTAGTCATGTAGTCACTTTAGTCCTTAAGGCAAGCAATAGCCGAATGGGTAGCTTGGGATCTTTCTGATCAGAAAATACTGGGTTTGAATCTCGGCTAGACCAGGTAACTTTTCATATCTGTGGTTTGAGGGTAGTAGGGCGGAAGTAAAGCAAACGGTGGTTGGCTCGCTTCCAAGCTGACGGGATATGACTGGTTACCTGATCTCCGGATTGGGATGTTTTGCATATTTTTACTAAGATATTTATGTACGCATATATATATTTTAAAAAACACAGAAATTGTTATACTTATAATAAGCTATGAGATGAGATCAAAATAAATAACTCGGAATTCAGGAAAATGCGATATAAAATGTAGTTATAGGCAGGTTTTCATTTTATAATCTCCTAAAGATCTTCATCTGTTAGTTCGTCATCATCATCTTGCAAAAATTCAAGGATGTCAGAGGCTTCCATTTCATCAAAGTATTTTACGAGCTATCGATATAATTTCCATCATAGTTCCATCAGGACTCATAGTAAATTCCAAAACGGCTTCTGGCCAGCAAGCATTGATTGTTGACGATTAATTTCATCAATCGCATCCTTTGATGTTTACAATGCAGTCTACAATATTATAATTTTTCCAGCCATTAATAACTGATATACCGGCCTCCAAATTGCCTAGTCAGATTTAGCCATAGGTCATTTGGACAAGTCCACTTGTATTCACGCAGGGGTGTGTTGTAGTAGGATAATCCCATTTTGTATGTGTTGTATTTGTGAGTGTTTCTCCGACTGGTATCTATACAATTATATTAAATTCGTACAATAATTACAGTACACACAATGTAAATAATCTAAGGCTTTTGCATATATGTAGTGCTATTTAACATAGAATTTCTTTTACCGATCTTGAATAATCAAAACCGCGAATACCAAGCCCTCGAATGTCGAGGGATTACTGTATTTCAATATTATACTGTTCCGTATAGAGAATAACTGGCCCCAATTGTATTTGTTATCTCATTATCATGCTACTCTTTTTATAACTAACCTAAACAATATTAAATTAAACTAAATTAAGATAATATTGTAGTGCTCTTTTGGTTTATTTACTAGATGGTATTTTTAATTTTATTTTTATTTATATGAATTATAGGCTATAATTGAAGTACATCGTGTTTAAAAATGAATATCGGAGGTTTAATGCTTTGTAGTATTTATTACATTTAACTTACAACTATAAATAATACATCAAATGAAAGAGCAACTCAGTTTTGTTGGTACACCTGTAGGCATGTACTGTTTCCTCCGTCTTCTGTTGGAAAGCGCTACTAGCAAAGATGGCGACTAATGAACAGAAAGCTATTTGTGTTTTACAGTTTGCAAGAACTGAATCCGTAGATTACAGTGCAACATGCGATCCGTAAAAAGAATAAACGTCATTGAAAAAACAAAAAGTAAATGTGTGCGGTCGTGGGACCCCCGACAGGAACGAAGTTCATCACGCCTTTTCTTCAATTCTTTTACCAGCCTTAATGGCAACATGAACACTTATTTTAACCTTTCAATTGCCTTTTATTATTAGATTGCTTTTTTATACAAATATTTACTGTTTCCAGACGTTTAATGTTATTATAATAAAGGTGTAGAATTAATTATAACATCAAAGCTAAGATGGTAAACACAGTTAAATCATTGTAAATACATTCAATAAACATAAAATATTCTTTCATCAGTCTAGGCCTAACCTAAAATTATTGTGTGTGTGTGTGTGTGTGTGTGTGTGTTTCCTGCCTTAACACAAACAATTTTTTTACCTGCCATAACGGCAACATACATACAATAATTTTAGGTTAGGCCTACCCTTAAAATTACTTTCTTCGTCTAACCTAAACTTATTGTATGTATATTGCCGTTAAGGCAGGTAAAATAAATTAAATATAAACACAATAACTTTAGATTAGGCCTAAACTGATGAACGAACATTTTATGCTGATTTAATGTATTTCAGCGCTTGACGTTAATATCTAAACTACGCCAGACGGAACCGATCGTCTCTTAATTTAAATTGATGAAACCAAAACACATGTTTCTTGAATGTATGTACATTCATTGTTATAACAACCAATTTGGTAACGCTTTTTC
Source organism: Philaenus spumarius (assembly GCA_018207615.1). NCBI lineage: Eukaryota > Metazoa > Arthropoda > Insecta > Hemiptera > Aphrophoridae > Philaenus > Philaenus spumarius. The sequence continues at coordinate 72,837 of JAGFPH010001901.1, forward strand.
GTGACTCATATTTTATATTTGTCATTGCCATAGCAACCAATTAATAATACTTTCTTTCGTTACACATTACATTTTCTATTTGTTAATTCCTACCGCAACCCGCTTTAAGGAACTTCGTTCCAAAAACAATAATAATAAATGCGTTGAAGGTTTCTACATAAAAGCAGTACCGTATACATCTTTACCACTCATTATTACATGTTGATGAAATTATGTAAGATCAAATAGCCCTCATTAACGTAGATAGCACAGATTTCCTCCTTCCAAGGAGGGTGGCAACTGTTATTAAGCACAAATAATTAATTCATACCGTATTAAGCTGGGTTTCCACCCACTATTTGATACAATGCCCGCTGACAATGATTTATTAACATATTTCAAAGGGAATGCAGAGGCGGATAATTAAGTTTAAGTCATGCCTACCCTGGGAGCTCACTACAGTCTGGGTTTAATGAAACGAGAGACCCTAAATACTGCTTTAATCTAAGTTTGCACAGTTACTAATATAATTCCTTGCACAGCTTGCTGCATCCATAATATCTTTAAACACAGAAATATAAACCAAAACTTTAAAAAAAAAACTTAACTAATCCCACCTTTTCTATATGCATTTTGAAACAAAGTTTCTTAATGCTGGTTGCAGTAATAGTTAACAAACAGAAAATGTAAAGCGAAATGAAAAAAAAATTGTAATTAATTGGTTGCTATGGCAATGACAAATATAAAATACGAGTAAGAGTTACCAAATTGGTTGCTGTGGCAATGAATAGAAACATGTGTTTTGGTTCAACAATTTAAATTAAGAGACGATCGGTTCCGTCAGGCGTAGATCAGACCTTATCATCAAGCGCTGAAATTTTAGATTAGTCCTAGAAAGTAATTTTAAGTCTAGGCCTAACCTAAAATTATTGTATGTATGTTGCGTTAAGACAGGTAAAATAAATTAAACATACACACAATAATTTTAGGTTAGGCCTAGACGGATGAACCAAAATTTTATGTTTATTGAATGTATTTACAATGAATGGACATTTAACTGTGTTCACCATCTTAATTTTGATGTTGTAATTAATTCTACATCTTTATTATAATAACATTAAAGGTATGGAAACGGTAAATATTTGTATAAAAAACAATCTAATAATAAACGGCAATTGAAATATTAAAATTATGTGTGTATGTTGCCGTTAAGGTTGGTAAAAGAATTAAAGAAAAGACGTGATGAACTTCGTTCCTGACAGGGGTCCCACGACCGCACAAATTTACTTTTTTTATACATCCATGTTATTAATTAATTTTTCTTCTGGAGTGGTAGCATTCTAAAGCTTATGCCTAAAGGTACACATCTTGAATACACAATGCAATGCGTGGTTCGCACGCCAACCCAACGGTAGAATCCACCACATGGCTTTGAACCGGGTACTTCTATGGTATTTTACGTTTTGATCAATTTTGGGGGAACCAAGCGAGCTATAAGATCGCGTAAAACAACAAAATGTGCAGAATAACATACTACAATTTATATTTGTAGAAAAAACTCAAACACAAATTCATTCTCGTAGGGAAAATCTCAAAAAATAGTTACTTCTGGGGAAAAAACGTGCTTCCGATTGTTGGATTGTTTTGGCTAATGAACTCATCCGAGCGACGTAGACAACCAACATGTGTACCAAATTTTAACCAAATCGGACTTAAAATGCGTCGAACACATATATTATGCATATTTTTATATACATATATATATATGATTTTTAATGACACCCCAAAACGTGTTCTGAGGACCATGATCGGTGTTCGTTTGCTACTCCCGACGTTGGGTCTTACCATAAGGGCCACTGCAATAGCTCATTTTTCCTATGAAATTCGCTAATGACCAGCAGAACGTAGTGATTACAAAGCCTAAGATAACAGATTACTTTACAAAAAAAAAATTACATAGGGTTGTTAGAAAAGGTTTGCTATGTCTGTTGCTTGGAAATAGTCTTGTTTTGTGCGGTATGTTTCAAAACAATGTCAGGCCGAAGGAATGGTTGATCTATAAATGTTTTAGAGTAACATACATGGGCTACAATTCCCACTGCGCCAATGCCACGCTAAACGGCGGTAAACAATGTGGCTGCGCCATATTACCTACTATCACTACTAAATACCCAATATAATAGTCATTTCTACATGATATTATAAACTTTAAAAACGTCAAAGTAATAAAACAAAAGTGATCACTAGTTATTCTCAAATTTACGGATATATCCGACAATCGCCCGCAAATTAAAGTCGTCAAACGTCCAAAGGAGTAATATTTGAGACGGATATATCCGCCAATCGTCCGCAAATTAAAGTCGTCAAACGTCCGGATGGGCAATATTCGAGACGGATACATCCGTCAATCGCCCGCAAATTAAAGTCGTCAAACGTCCGGATGTGCAATATTCGAGACGGGTATATCCGTCAATCGTCCGCAAATTAAAGACGTCAAACGTCCGGAGGAGTAATATTCGAGTCG
>JAGFPH010001901.1:135838-151301 GCA_018207615.1 Philaenus spumarius
GGGGGGGGGGGGGGGGGGGGGTCAAAGTTACAAAATCACGATTTCTCTAAAACCATCGATCGGATTGGAATGAAATTTGGTATGTAGCTTCCCCTAGGGCCGTAGGTGCTCGCTAAGAAAGGATTTTTAAAAATTCGAAATTTTAGGGGGGTTTGGGGGGTCAAAGTTACTAAAAAGAAACAACGAACGGATTGGAATGAAATTTATTATGTAGCTTCCTCTAGGGCCCTAGGTGCTCGCTAAGAGTTAAAAAAAATTAGGGGAGGTTTGGGGGGCGGTCAAAGTTACTAAAAATCCCCATAAGAAATACAAGTGTAATATATTTATTGATATAAAATATTTTTTGTTAATATACATTTAACTTTGATTTGTCTATCCGTGCAAAGCCGGGTCGGGCCAGCTAGTAATATAATATAAGGATTAAAACATCTGTCGTTACATATTATAAATATAACAGCTGATTTGTATATAAAACTTAACAGAGTTTTAGGTAGGCCTACAATGAACCAAAACGCGTTTATTTGGAATCAGGTAATTATTTTTCACAACTAACAGTTTTTTCAGCAAAACAAAAAGCTTTACTGTATTATAAGTCAAACATCTAGTGTTACATGTTATATTGTTTCCTTTAGTTGGTGATATCAAAACTTGTTTGAAACGTTGATTATCGATGGAGAAATTACAACGCACGGGCAGTTCGAATTATTGAGGGTGGTCGTGTCCACTTCGATCTCTGCCGTACATTAGCCATGCACAAGTCTGTGAAAATATCAGAGTGTACAATAATAAGTTTGCATTTGCTTCGAACTGGGTCTCGGCCGCGGTTTTATACGAAATTAGAGTTTGTTCTGAACCCTGAATAAACTAAACTCCTTTGTCTCGCGAAACAGAAACCTACGTGAGGTGAAATACTTTCTAATTTGTAAAATATAGCCGTATGTAAAGGTAAAGTTAATATCGTCTCTCGTGTACGGCAGACTGGTGGTGTGGGCTGGCAATGAACAGCTGCGGTACACTCAGCGCCAGACGCTCCGGGGACTGTACTTTAACAACAGGAAGTACCCAAGCAGGGGGGACAAACCCCAACACGTACTTCTACATCTAATTACATTATTTTGTCAAGCTATTTCTATTCTATTCTTATCCGAGCAGGTTTACCACTTACACCCTGGATGTATCTAACAATGGGACTAAGGTATGGAAAAAATACTTTTTATTGACAAGGATGTTTCTTGAAGGGCTACTTCTACTACGGTAAAACACAAGAGTGGTGTCTAACAATGGCATTTGGAATGGAAAAAATACTTTTTATTTTCAAAGATGTTTCTGAAGGGCTACTTCTCTTACGCTAAAACACAAGAGTGATGGAGGAACGAATTTGTATTTACCCTACCAATAAACTTTTAAATTTTCTATGAAGTCCTATAAAAGGGACTGTACGTACGTAACAATATAGTATAGAACAAGGGCAAGGTTGTATTGTTTTGATTTATTCGCTAACGTAATATAACAACTGGTTTCACCATAAAAATTCAACTTGCGTACGTTTGTGCCCGCAAAACTCGGAAACTATTCGACCAATTTCACTAAAACTTACATAGTATAGCCATATTAATGCCAGGAGTGTTTAGACACTACAATTACAGATATAGGCGCAAATGCTGGCACTAGAGCAAACCGCTACTAACCCGACTAAAAACATCAGTAACTGGTACATCTCTGTTCAACACGTTCACTGCTGAGGACGCACATGTGAGCTTGACACTGAACACTATGAGGAGCGGACGACGCACAGTGCATTGCGTGCTTCGCACGCCAACCCCCATATTGGGAGTATTTTCAATATACCGTGCATTGCGTGCTTCGCACGCCAACCCCCGTATTGGAAGTTGTTTCAATATAAAGAGCATTGCGTGCTTCGCACGCCAATTTGAAGCCTATGTTCTATGGACGCACATGTGCCTCCGCTTTAAAATATTAGTGATTATTACGTAGAAAGGTTCAGAATTAAAAAATTAAGTAATTTCTACTCATTTAGGCTATAAATATAAAAAATGAAAGGTCAGCTCCCAGCATAGGGAGCATACGAAATTTGCGTAGCACAGAACGTGTTAAGAGTGAGTTAAACATTCAGTAGTTGGTTTGAAGGATGAATCACATTAGAAAGCGGTGTGGGAACATCTACAATCTAACATTTTCGCACTATCTAACTTTTTTATGTCACGATTTAAAAATCACTGTAAACTGTCAACTTCATATAGGTATTACAACTGCACTGAAGTTAAAATTAACACTTTCAATTACACCATTAGCATCCACACCCAATATAGTTTAACTGTGATAAGTTTCAAAATTTTATCTTTACGCTAAGTATTGTAAAACGAAGTGTGATTGAAAAGTGCTTACTAAAAATGTACCCTTGTTTGGACCATCAGTAAGCGGGTTTGCCTACCGCAAGATGGCGGCGGTGGCACAACCACGGTAAGTGCTTGTTAGTGCATTTGTCCCTTCTATTATTTTTCTGTGTTCGTTGGGGCAGAGCCTCTAGTCTAATCATATATTTAAAATACTAAAATCAAAAAATATCGAAGCATTGCCGGGCCTACTGGTTTCCTATACAATTGCACATTTAGAGGGCAAAGATGCTACTTCCAAAATTGTAGATCAGTTAATAACAGATGCAAGCAACCAAAGAGTTCTATATATAGCCCAGTACTGTATCTCCCCCATTTAATCTGTTTACTAGGGCTTGGTCGGCAGTTTGTATATTATAAGGCAATGCTATTCCTAGATGTAAACTGGAAACAAGCTGGCTCTACGGCTACAACATTCGCTCACCAAGACTTCGATGTGGATATTACTTTCTACTCCACGAGTAAACTAAACCCAACTTGAGAGACTAGGCATAGGAGAAAAGTTTAGAGAAAGCTGATAAAGTGTATCAACCATGAGCGCCCTACCTATAGACTGGATAATATAGGGTTAAATATTCTAATTGCACAGACCCTTAAGGGCAGCGCCGATGTTAAATTAAGCAAATCAGGGTACAATCATTTTCTCATAACTATTAAGACCAGTTTGACATTTCTAGGGTATTATTAGCATATCTTTGTTGCTAATCTGAACCAATTGTATTAGCGAATTTCTATAGGTAAGTACCCCTTATGGTAAGACCTAAGACCAAGAATAGTAAATGAGCACCGATCCTGGTCCACAGAACACGGTTTGGGGTGTCATTTAACATTTTATATTAAAAAAGAGAGAAAAAACACAAAAACATAAACTTATAGCTAAACTTCAGTCACAGATAAAGAAGAAGCGATTTAACATGAAGAAACAAGAGCGGTTAAACGTTTTTTTTTTTTTTTGTAAAAAAACTAAATAAAAAGTCCTCTAAATGCAACAGTATACATAACAGTTTTAGTTTTTTTTTCACCTACGTGCTTCTAATAAATGAACTGATTTAAAGCAATTTTATGTTGTTGTTTAGTACCTAAAGCCATTGTTTGGACGCTATCGGCAATATTGCGGACTATCCACGGTAACCGCGTCAGTAAATTCCGCGGATAATCGGGAGTTTACCTGTATGTGTCCGCACCCTAACGGTCGCATTTGAAGTCCGAATCGTTTCAAATTTCGTACACACGTTGTCGCTCGGACGAATCGTTAGTCGAAAACCCAATTACCGGAAGCCGCGTTTTTTGAACGGAAGTAACAGAGTTTTTTGAGAATTTTCTCACTACAATAAAACGATTTTGGGGATTTATCTAAAAAATAAATGTAAGATATTATTCTGAACATTTTGTTTTTTACACGACCGTACAGCTCGCTTGGTGTCCCAAAAATCTATCAAAACGTATCATACTACAAAAGTACCCGGTTCAAACCCACGTGGGGGACTTTACAGTGTGGGCATCTTCTGAGCCGAGACCTAGTTTGTACGCTGCGAGTTAACATTCTAAAGTTACAAAAATAATTGTTTACAATGTTTATTTTCAAAATGGCGGCTAAGTTAAATAAAATGACACCAAATGTACACACGATATTGAAGTATTTACTGGAAGAACGAACCAATTATTACACATAACGTAACTATTATCCTACATCCGATTGTTTCGACAGTTACACCATCCGATAGGGAATCAAAAGGGCTACTAAAAAGGTGTCTTAATATTTTTTTGTTAAAATGTACGGTTTTCGAGTAATTTAGGTTTAAAATTTTCAAACAGCAAACGATAAATTTTTCCCTGGAAATAGGTCTTTGGGTCATATAGCTATGTACCAATTTTCAATTTATTACAAAGAGTCGTTTCCAAATTATAAATTATTAGAAAGAAAAAAATGGCGGCTGTAAGGGTAACTTACTGTGAGTTTTGAATTTTCTAACATAATATGTATTTTTTTTGTTCTTTGGTCCAGGAATAATACCTAAAAAGGTCATTAGAGAGTTCGGGGACCCCCTGTATATTTTGAAACATGTTTTACGTAGGCATAAAGTGGAGTTTGTGTGTTCTATCATTGAACATACTGTGCTTTCTAGTACAGAAAAAAAAAGCTATTAATCATTTTTGATTTCGATATAATTACTATAAATGCTTGCAAAACGCACTAAAATTGCCTGCCATTCTGGTGACAGCATGACCACTTATAGTGTTAATCTAACGCTTACCATTACCTATATACTGAACAGTTCATCGTAATATTAAATTATAGTTGAAACCGAGTTAAAAACTTACCAGAAGTACTCCACGTGGAATCCCTCCACATCTGATGGTCTGCCAAGTTGAGAATTCCTTTGGGCTCGTCTTTTGGTTCTTCCACACCCCATAATTTTTTGGCCGACGGGGCAATCTGAAATCACAAAAAATACGTTAACATTTTTAGTTTATAATAAACTCAAAACGATAACCGCAAAGGTGTTCAGATATGATGGGCTCTAGTATTGGTTTGAGTAGGACGGGTAAAAGAGAGGGTTCAATTGATTGATAGGTAACGTTGCTCGGATATTGGGCCTTAAAACTACAAATTATGTGTGTTTTGCAATATATATACGATACTTCAAACCTTAAGATGGCATACTTTGTCTGTTAAAGTCAAACTTAATTACAACGAAAGAAACCAAGCTGAAACTTTACATATTTATAAACCATGCTAACCCGTATTCCAGTAACAAAAACCGAACGAAATATCTACTCATATAAAAGCGAGTGTACGTCTGTACGTGAGTAAAAATATAACAGCTGATTTCACCCATCATCTGTGATATTAAAACAAAACCTAGCGCAGATTATACTTTGGCGTTATGTTTACAACAGATTCGTTTAACTTCGGAAACATTCCGTACATCTTCGTATAATTTCTTCCTTATAACATTAATAACTTCTAAATCATTCAATCAACTTATATAAAAGCGAGTGTACATACATACGTACGTGACTAACAATATAACAGCTGATTTAACCCATCATATGTAATACTTTAACTACACCTATCGTAGATTATTCTTCGGAGTATGTTTACAATTCCAATCAACAATACAATGTCTTGTAAGATTTTTTTTAATCGAGTTATAGAACTAATAGCTATAATACGTTATAAGAATAGCTTTGCTGTTATAAAATGAATATAAACACAACCTTTTATCATCAATGTATTCATTTATACTAATTTAAAGAAGAGATACCAATTCGTTTAGCTTTGGAAACATTCGTACATCTTCGTATATAGCATATATATTCAATATTAGTTTCTTCATTATAATATTAATTACTTCTAAATAATTTGATACATCGATATGAAATTAAAAGCAATTAAAATAAAATATGTGTATCTTTATTTTGATATATAATAATGTAAATAAATTAAAAAGTTTGACAAATAGGCGTATAGTTTTATAAAAATTATATCTAAATATCCTTAAAATTGTACACATTTACCGAGTTAAAAGTTACCTCAGAATTACCTTAGGGTAGGTCTACATAAAGTTTGTCGTTTTAAAAAGTATATTTTAACGATTTATTTCTGATGTGTACCTAATTAACCTGCTTATCACTTTTTTTATGCAGCTTACTAGATCTACTAATAAATTCGAAGGGACAATATTTTAGTACCCTAAATATTTTATGACACTTTCGTGTAAGAAACGACTTCATTTATAGACAAGAAAGTCATTTTGAACAGACTTTTATAATGCATAGTTTTAAAGACATAAAAAATGTAGCTAAACCCCCATTTCCTCGTAATTATTTTCTGAAGTAAGGCTACTGAAACTTGGGGGGGGGGGCCTTACATCATTATGACGTGTCGATGTGATGATGTTACTGATATCTTATTGATAAAACATTCCAGATTTCTGAATCGAATCCCGGTTTCCTCTTTCCCAAAATAATTCGAGCAGCTGAACCGACGATGTGTTGTTTTTACTCTAACAGTTGGCTTCTTATTTTAGTAAAATACTGTGATAATGTATTTTATGAGATTCCACGCCAAATCAAATTCTTATTAGAACCTACATCTAGGAATTTAAAAAAATAATAAAAAGATCTATGCTATATATAACTATTACTTTAACTCTGCAACTGTCCATGTTAATTTTTTTCAACAAAGTTCCGTTTTTTGCGTTTTGCAAGCATTTTTTCAAAAATTCGCCAAAAATAGTAAATGAACCCCAATCCAAAAGTGTTCCGTAGCTTTTTTTTAGATAAAGGTTCATAGAATTCATATATGCCAGTAAAAAAATTATTCATGTAAAATTGTAAAAGTTATTAGCTCATGAAACAAAAAATGTTCAGTAACGGTAGAAAAAGTTTAAACTTTAGGCGTACATAACAAGTAGTAAAAATTTTTTGTAATTTTTTCGTAAGTTTAAAAAAGTTTCGTAATTTAGTTCTAAATATAACTGTATAAAAACATTTATCTATTTCAAATTTCTTATTTTGAAAACACCAGTTTGTATGTTCCAAATACACGATTGTTAACAAAACTGGGCCTAGTTGTAACGTAATTTACTAATATATGCTTTGCCCAAAAATGAAATATTATTATAACAAAGTGTAGAGAATAAATCAAAGAATTGAACTGTATACTTGTATATTACCATATCATAAAATTGTTTTACTTAAAATCAATTGAATTACAAAAGTGAGATGAAACAAATGAAATCTCGTGCGGACAAAGGAAATTCAAAATATGTCCGTTGAAGACAATGGAAATAGCTTTGTTTTGCAATCTCAAGCGGTAGTATGAATTCTGCGCAAATATGAAATTTCAACTGCTGTTTGAATAACACCTAACCAGTCAATTTTAGTTTGCTTTATACCAAACGAAAGATTGAACTTTGGTCTATAAATAGATATAAAAAAGTCTATTGAAATAATTCGAAATATAAGAGATATCTCGAACGCAAAATGTGCTGTTTTATTGGTTGAAATCTGACCAATTGCAAGGGTCTACAAAACGCGCCACAACTTTTGAACTATTTTTCCGATTTTTGATTGGATGGCAGTTTCAGATAGGTAACAGTGTGATGAATCTTTCAGTATACAGATATAACTCAGAAAAATACCGGGCGGGCTGTATTGAGAGACATAGAAACTGGAATTAAAGGTAGTTTCGGCGCATTAAAATTCGCGCGACATTGGCTTTTAGAAAACTCAAAAACTGCAACGATGATTACGTATGTAAATATACGTTTTAGAAAAAACTTGTAAATACAAAAGTTAAAGCATAGATCATTTACTTTCCAACGGTTTCTGAATTATTGCGATTGGATGATTTTTAGTGGGTGAAATATTCAATACAAGTTGAGATGTCACGCACGGCGAAGTTCAGTGTTTTATGCGTGGAAAACTGCACAATTGTGCAGTTTAACAGTTCCAAGGTTAAAACAAATTCAATACATTAGGTTTGATTAGTGCGACACAATCAGTATGAATGTCTAGTCAGCGGAACCCATGACTCATCCTACTCCACTCTACACTACCAGCATTGTCTGTTGTACGCAAAATACGTTCCTGATAACAAAGTGATAACACACACACAGCGGTTGAACACGACAAAGCTTGGACCATACTTTGGTAAATATTTATTACTCGACTTGTATGACTGGATTGTATCACTATTAAAGGTTAGGTTATCGCTTAGACTACACACAGCTCTGATAACTTACGTGGGAGGAAACTTACACATCAACCTAATTGTTGTCACAACACAAATCCATCTAAAGAAAAGCGTTTGTATGTAGCAGTTTTACAGTTGCCTTATCTTTTAATGTGTTTAACATAGTTTTCCAAATAGCACGGCCTGTGTAGGCCTACATTTTTAATACACGCATCTAAAAAGTTATAATTTTTAAAACTCATAAAAACTCCAGTCAGGTTTATTTCCTACACCGGCTAGCGTAATATGACCACCCAGCTGTTGAGCAAATTTCCAAAATTACGTTTACAGGGTTTCAACCAACTATTTGGGAAATTGGTCTTCTCACGAGGGCGCCGATTTGCTGCCGGCGTTGTACGAAATATATTAGTAGAATTTGTTTGCACCTCAGCCTCCGTTCCGCTCGCAGGGGAAAAAACTAGTTTCGGGCACGGACAAGGGTGCTTCGTTTCGCTTACAGTTTCCATTCCAACGGTCAGTCTCATGACGAACCTGCCTCGGGGTGTAATCGCCAACATGGATTTGAACCAGATACTTTTATGGGATGTAACGTTTTAATCGATTTTGGGCCGACAAGACGGACTTTTAACGTCGTGTAAAAAACAAAAATGTGTAGAAAAATCTCCAATATTTTCTTTGGTTGATAAAACCACAAAACGTTACGTTCTATACAAAAATTCTAAATTTACTTCCGGTAAAAAAAAACATGCTTCGATTTGTTAGATTTTTTTTGAATAACGAACTCGCCCGAGCGACTTAGATAAGCAACGCGTGGACCAATTTTGGACCAAATCGGGCGTAAAATGCAGCCGTTACAGTGCGAACACATACATACTTTATCGGAAAAGTAGATTCTCCAGTAATAGTTGACTCTGCCTAGATAAAGTCGGCTCTTACTGGTCTTTTCAGTAAAAGTTGATTAAAAGCGAAAATTGATGCATTTTGACTAACATTTACTACCTACGGCCGAGTTAGTAAAAGTTTACTTTTTCAAAACAAACTGTCTACTATCTAATCAAAACAATTAAAAAGCAAACCTTTATAATGCAAAGAGAAATAAAAAACGTGTAGGCCTATAATTTATTATAGCAAGGCAAATATTTGGGACACTTTGCACTTCTTGGATTTGCATTTAGTGTTGCAAGAGCACTTGAAAAATCCTCGTCCACTTCCTAGAGATTGTGAAGTTGCAAAAGTCCTCACAGCTATTATTTTAAATTATCCACAGGTTTTTTTATCCATCAGATTTTGTTTAACCTACCCCAAACTGAATCCATGGTCACGTTTGCACTACAACAAATAGACGAATAATGGCGACTGCCTGGCGGGGATAATCAAAACAAAGATATGCGCGCGCAGTTACATGTGGAAAGAAACATCTTTGAATCAACTTGTACTAAACCACAGCAGGCATAGTTAACTCTTCCTAGGAAAAGTTGATCTGTTTATTTTCAATCAACTTTTACTGAACCACAGCAGGCATAGTTAACTCTTCCTAGGAAAAGTTGATCTGTTTACAGTATTTTCAATCAACTTTTAATAAACCACAGCAGACATAGTTAACTCTTCCTAGGAAAAGTTGATCTGTTTATTTTCAATCGACTTTTACTAAACCACAGCGGCATAGTTAACTCTTCCTAGGAAAAGTTGATCTGTTTATTTTCAATCAACTTTTACTAAACCACAGCAGACACAGTTAACTCTTCCTAGGAAAAGTTGAGCTGTTTATTTTCAATCAACATTTACTAAACCACAGCAGGCATAGTTAACTCTTCCTAGGAAAAGTTGGTCTGTTTATTTTCATTCTAATTTTACCGATACTTTTAGTAAGAGCTTACTCTTCCTAGGAAAAGACAAATCTCCCTAACAATCCCTGTAACATATATAATTTTAACGACACCCTAAATGTGATCTGGGGACCATGATCAGTGCTCACTGACCACTCAAGACTTTAGGTCCACCATATAGTGTCACTGCAATAGCTCATCTTTCCTACGGAAATTCTCTAACAAAAACAAAACGCCCAAATCCGAACAAATGAAACTAAAGTACCGTCTACAGAATAAGCGTGAAGAAAGAAACAAACCCAATTCCTTCCACCAGGAAATAAATCTCGCAACGCTGCAGCAACACCCTAACTAATACATCACCGCCCAACCGCCCGCAAACTTTCCACAAAGCCACACCAACAATAGAAAGATAAGCTAATAAAACCGAAGAGAAAAGTACGGGTATAAACGACTCTAATGACAAAGAAAGAGAGAGTAAACAAGAACGATTGCTGCATTTAGAGTTGGAGAGATAATTAGGGAAATTAAATGTTTATAAATACGGCGGAGTGGGGGGGGGGAGACAGACGGAAAAGGAGAGGTTCACCTTGAAACGCGCCGGGACAATGTCCTAACATTACATACGACTTTCCCTCGGCAGCTCTGGCGATGATCTGTGTTAACATCCCATTGTAAGCTTCAACGCATTCATGATATGGTCAAGAAACGAATCGATTCTTGCAGTCAATTGTAGGCAATACTTTATGAAACGTAACAATAATTAAGTTACAACAATGCGTGATGACACCTTCTTCAGGTATGCATGAGTAGACCACATTTCATATTGACGAACCGTGACGCCTGTTTACAGTGGACAAAAATACCGATACTTATTATACAGAGTGTTTCAGGAGGAACAGGGAGCTAAAAATAAGAAACATTGTTCAACTGAACTTGTTTTCCTGATATCTCCCATTTTGTTTTTGTTTTTTTTTTTTTAACTTCCCGCTAAGAGAAAATTGAAAATTTTCTAAAATCGGGAAGTTGTTTCACCCCGTTTTTCGAAAATCGAGTATTCATCAGATCTCGACGTTTTGAGGTCCTAGGAATCTTCCCTGACCACTCCCGAGAGGGTGTCACCCTGTCTGTATGTATGTGTGTGTGTATGCAAGTATGTGACCCGCTTATAACTTTTGAACGGCTTAACCGATTGGATCCTACCAAACGGCGTTCTAAAGAGTTCCATCAAACTTAGATTTCCTGAAAATTTCAATTAATTCGGACCGGTAGGTTCTGAGAAATTTCGAAAAAACTAAGAAATAAATGTTTTTTAAATCAGGTTTTTTTGGAATAACTTTTAAACGGCTTTACCGATCAATTCCAAATCGCTACCAGTCCGGTCAAAATTGGTTAATTCGTTCGTGAGATGTCGTGAACGAAAGAAAATAAAAAAAAGTGTTTTTTCTCAATTTCTCGGAAATTTTTCATCAGAAAAATTTTGGTTGTCGATTCTTTCAATGGTCTTAAAAAACTGCATCGATTGCCGCAAATCGCATAAAAATTGGTTGATTCATTCAAAAGTTATGGCAGTTCAAAATTTCCAAAAATAGTGTTTGTTGTAATTAAACTTAGCGGGAAGTTACATGGATGGCCTTTAGGGTCAACCGTTTTCCAAATTTTTTTTCTTAAATAATGCATATCTAGAGAAATGTTTGACCTATTGAGTTCAAATTTGGTATGAAGTTTAACCTAACAATGATCTGTATTAAGAAGAATAAGCGATTGTATCCAATCATGCGTTTTAAAATGGCGGATGTTTGAAAATTTCAAACCTAAATTACTCAAAAACAGTACATTTTAAGAAACAAATTCGAGACCTTTTTGGTAGCCCTTTTATTTCTCTATCGGATATTGTAACTTTCAAAACAATCGGACGGAGGATAATAGTTAAGTTATGGTTTCTTCTACCCAGCATCCTATAGAAACACAGTAAACACAAAAATATTGTATGTATATATGTTGTTATTATCTTTAAGTTACCTATTATCATTCCTCCGATTGTTTCGACATTTACACCATCCGATAGGGACTCAAAAGGGCTTCAAAAAGGTGTCTTGACATTTTTTTGTTGTTATAATGTACGTGTTTTGAACAATTTAGGTTTGAAATTTTCAAACAGCAACCATTTTGAAACTCATTTTTGGATATAATCGCATTTTTTTCTTGAGGATAGATCATTGTTAGGTTAAACTTCTTGTCAAGTTTGAACTAACTCGGTAAAAATGTGAATTATTTTGTAAAAAAAAAAACAGCGGATATCTGAAAAACGAAGCGTTTTAGAGCACATGTTTATATGAACTATTTTATTTATGTTCATATAAGGAACTCACTCCAGAAGTTTGGCGTTCTATTTAAGACACACCCTATAAACCACGTACCATACGGTGTATGGGCATTCATATTGATAGAAATTATAAGATAGGTTAAGAAAAAAACTTAAATGATCAATTAATTTCTGGCGATTAATACGAAATACCCTTCCAATTCAAACACTACAATTCCACAGCTAGTCAACAACGCATCGACATATATATTATAAACAATAGACCGCATACCACGGACTGAAAACTTGGAAAAAGTCCAGAATGACTCTTTGTTGTCTTAAGGTATCCGTGTAATGACCCCGACGTGTTTATAACCCTCCCCAGGATGAGACAAAGTGCCCCAAATTGCGAGGATCGGAGCGTTGACCCGGCTTCATCTGCGCATGACACGACCGGAGCGGCTAAAAAGGTGCATATCGTGTCACTGGAATTCAATTAATTAAGGTACCAATAACACAGCGCTTTCTTGTACTGTTTTTGGGGTTAGGCCAACCCTCGGAGTAATGGGGTGTTGTTATCTAATACGTTGTTAACATAATATAATTCAGTTTATTTTAGTTTCAATAATGTTTTTATTTATAAGAGACAAAAATATTGTCGGAGCAATAGGCTACTATCCTTATACATTATTTCTCAAAGGTGTTTTTTTGTCGCTAAGCGATATCTCCCTTAATTAGTAAAAATTAATTATTCAAGCATCATTTTAAATCTTATGTTCCGAAAGACGTTATCTATTAACAATCTGTTTGACTATCATGACAGCTGTTAATTAGATTGTTTACATTCTATATGCAAGTGTAACCTATCATACGAATCAATCAAATTAAACCATCGTAAATAAGTAAACGTAATTTTCATAATTAAATCAATGTATTAAATCAGGTAAGTAGGCCTACTCCTAACTAACGAAATATTCGCACGGGTCAGCTAGTGTATTTAAAGTACAATCAAGGTTTTTTGCCGTTATTTAAAATTATGAAAATATTTCCCTTACAATTTGTACATGTATACAGGATGTTTCTTAAATAGGACGCTGAACTTCTGGAGTGAATTCCTACATAAAAATAAATAAAAAAAAGTCCCTATAAACAAGTGCCCCAAAACGCCTCGTTTTCCAGATATCCGCCATTTTGTTTTTTGTTACAAAATAATTCATATCTAAAGAAACACGTGACCGAGTTCAAACTGGTCATGACGTTTAACCCAACAATCACCTGTCACAAGAAAATTAGCGATTATATCCAATCATGCGTTTAAAACAATGGCTGTTTGAAAATTTCATACCTAAATTAATCAAAACCCAGACATTTTAATAAAAAAAATGTCGAGACATCTTTTTTGTAGCCCTTTTGATTCCCTATCGGATGGTGGAGCTGTCAAAACAATCGGACGAAGGATAACAGTTAGATTATGTGTAATAATTGGTTTGTTCAATCCAGCATCCTACAAATATTGAGCTTGACTCGTGAGAAGATATACTTGATAGAATAAACTTTGAACACAAAATCTCACAAATAGTACGTTTATTAACTAGAACGCGTTTCAACGACGAAGTCGCCATCTTCAGAGATGCACGAGCTACAATAGTCAAACTATAACTCGGTAGTTTTAGTTGATCCGAGCCCGACGTGCAAACTCGCAAAGTCCTCCCCCCCCCCCCTAAAACAACATAGATTTAATTTTGAAAATTCTTTAAACTTTTGTCAGCGGCTCAACTGCGTGGTCGAATTATTTTTAATTTAATTTACTTTTACTTAGAGTTACTTATGTTTTTTTTTTTAGAATTAGCAAATACATGCGAAATATGATCTAGTTTTTTCTGTAAACCACCAACCGAAATTATTATTTTTTTAAAATGCTTTCTTCGTTGTTGGCTACGTTTAATTATTCACGATAGAGTCTATTGGTATCTGCCACAGGGCACTCGAGCAATGAGGTCATATATATAAGCGTTATTGGTTGATAGTGCTCAGTTTATCTGTAATGTAAAATTATCAGACCATCCTTTTAAAGTAAAGTGATGGATGATCGATCATTTACTAACCTTTCCCTATTTGTGCAACCGAACAAAATAACTCTACAGTCGACAGACCACGCTATCTCGTATAATTTGAAGTTACAAACACCTTGGCGAGCTACATTTCAAACATTGTAGTAAAACATTTAAACAAAAATGCCGAAGTATTAAAATGTTGCGAAAATTCTAAAAAATGTACCCCCATCTTTTATGACTTTTCTCGAGGTCTCTGAACACAATAAAGCAATAAAAAATATTGTGTCCGTGCGTCTGTGGACACGATATACGCACTCACTGACGTCGTAGAAAACTTCTGGTGGTGACAAAAGCTTCTCATTTTTTGAGTATTTAAAAACACAAGAGGCGAAGTCTCAAAAAGTGATCCATCTTTTCATCTTGTATAACCCTTTCAGTGCCGGGTATTTTTTTGCATGCACTACCCAAAAGTGCCAGACATTTTCACCCATAGCGTACAAAAAAGTGCCGACCTGATTTAGCGAATAAGTAAGGATTTCATAAAAGAAGCTCTATTTTTAACAAGAAAGTTTTAAGGGGGCGCTTCCCTGCCCGCCATATTGAATCTGATTCCCATAAGAGCGATTCTACAGAATAAGTAATTTTTTTCCGTTAATTCGTGGAATAAATCTAAAAATTTGTTTCATTTTGAAGTACTGTCATATGCGGATGTTGATTGCCGAATACATTATCAGAAACCGTTTTATTGTTTTCATAAACGTATGATATAAATAGTAAACTTTATTAATTTTTTTCTCAGTTGCAAAAAGAGATATTGCAAAAATCATTAGCAATCAACACCCACAATCTATTTTACTTTAAGAAAAAAAAATTGGGTGTGCGTCGGACCACACGGTGGAAGTTATACTTCTTTGGCCATTCTCATACACCCACTCACGCACACAAACAGACAGGATATATAAATGAAATATAAGACATTTTTCAATATTATTCAATATATTTATCTTCAATATATGGCGCTGCAAGACAGTAGTGTCGTCGAAATGAATCAGTGTATGTATATATTGTGGATTCGGTGACCCTACTGTCGATTAATCGATAGTTCTTAAAAAATTGTTCTTACTTTTCAGCGTGACGCGGTTTCTCGACCAACATCCCAT
>JAGFPH010001901.1:155397-169392 GCA_018207615.1 Philaenus spumarius
CGCAATTGTTCAAATAGCGTTTTAAAAAAAATACCAAACTCTTGGGGACGAAATTCTTCATGCGAATGGCTTAGTAGTTTTTCGCTATAATTAATAGTGGCAACATAAAAAAAATATTAAAAATCAATGTTTTAAATTGTTAATAAATATTAAACAAAATGTTTTTCTTAGTTTTCGAAAAGCCATTTGCATGCATATTGACCATAGCTTTAAAATGACATATCGTTCATAATTATCCGATCAAAAATAAAGGAAAAATTTGGATGTTAATTTAACATTGGTCTTATGGACAGCTAGAGCCGACCCTTAAGTTTTACCGTTGACTTATCTTGTAATGTCTTTAACGTCTTTTCATCAACACTTTCCGCATTCACGACTACAAAATCGCTCATCGATATTGAAATAATTCACGTAATTTTCTACAAATCAAACCAAACAATAGCAACGACAAATATAGAACATACAAACTATCCTGTAATGACAAAAATATAATTATACAGAATGATTAACTGAAGATGGCCCCCGTTCGGATCTCGGAAACTACAAGTTTCTCGTAAAACTTTAATTTGATAACGTTCCCTGGATTTATAAAAAAAATGTTCATCAAAATTACGTGTAACCGTATTTTTAAACTTCGCATGTTTTCCAACATGGCCGTCGTCTTGAATTTTTTAAATACAAACACCATATTTTTATTGCATTTTTTTGGCGGAACATATTATTTTTAGACACTTTGGTTCTTTGGTAATTTTGTCTAAACGCAGCCGTTACGGGACTACGGGCTGTCGTACGTAAAAACAAATAGGGCCGCCATATCAATTATTTTTAATGGAAATTAACGTAACGTATTGAAACACTTAAAATCACCACTGAATGATGACGGAACAGGTTAGCAATTTTCCAACAATGCAAAAAAACAACTGGTTGATAAATACATTACATTGCAGCTGTTTCGCCAGTGCATTGCGTTAATTTCCATTACAAATAATTGATATTGTTTTTACGCATGTGTCAGTACAAGTCTGACGAAGCCGACAGTGTTTGGCGAACAGCGCTGTAGCTAGACCTACAAAATACGGACCGCAGACAGCCTAGCCTACGTCAAGGTGATTATAATAACGTCGTTTGCCAAGTAGCATTGCCTGTGATGTTTCCACACGCAACTGCGAAGTACTAATTTTTAAAACTCATAAAAACTGCAGACAGGTTTTTATCACCCAAACTGGCTAACATAATAGTATATTGAAACGTGTGGAACAAATGAAGGCATCAAAATTATCTACATAATTAAAAAGACAAAACAGTTCTTATTTGACAGCGTGAGTGTTGCCAAGTTGAACGACCACTTACGTTACATTGAGCCATCTATATATCTAATTCCGTAAGCCCAAATTTGCAAATGAAATTGTGAGCGAACGGTAGGTCGTAGAAAGCTGGGAGATGTCTCATTTTAGAGGTCTGAGCATGAAGTTCTAGGGGAAAATATTCATTTTTGTTAATAGTGTCACGAAAATTTGTTACGGAATAAAATAATTACCATTTAAATAGCATGGGAATATGTAGGTGTAAATCAGGTGATTTTAGTGTTAAAACAGGTGATTTGTATATAATAATTCCCTTTTAAATAGCATGGGAATATATAGGTGAAAATCAAGTGATTTTAGTGTTAAAAAACAGGTGATTGTATATAAATTGGAAAATTCAGCTATCATAACAACACCTGAATGTGCAGTTTTGTGATGTGTTTTGTTATTGTAGCTGTGTTTTTGTTTCAAAGTGAGAATTAAAATCAAAGCTTAGGCTATATGATTAAACACATTATAAGATATTTCAATTGTACTTTTTTACTGTAACGAATAACGCTGGAAGACCACCTCGCAAAGGTAGGCCATCACGAAGAGGTATTGCTCCTAGAAATATAGCCTATTAATAAGGGCTATTGCCCCTACAAGCCACTAGTACTTAATAAGATGGTAAATAATGTTAAATGTCCAAATCAAATTATTTCTATATACCATCAGTTATAATAAAGGTTAAAAAATCAGAAATGCTCAGGTGTACACTTAAACAAAACTCTACCTAAAAGTTGGAAATAGAAATAATTGTTCCAAATTTTGAAATCATCTGTTAATGGAAATATCGAGCAAACAGTTGATTGCTCTACCAACACTAAACATATTTAATAATTATTATGACGCCCCCTTTTCCATACAATATTTAGTATAGTTTGTGTTGTTTTTACGTCCAACAGATGGCACTCTTTACAAAAACCTAACCTAAAAGTAAGAAATACAAATAATTGTTTCAAAGTTTTAAATCAGTTTTATTTCCTTAAATGGAAATATTATAGCAAACAGCTGATTACTGTTATTAATATAGTCAATAAACGTATTTAATGGCGCTCACATTTTTTGGTTAAACATTTAGTATACTTTTTGTTGTTTTTATATTCAATAGATGCTGCTGTTTAAAAAAAAAATTATAAATAACATGCTTGTATTCGAATGTAATATTGTAAAAATTTCAAAGTAACCGGTGAAGAACTATCGGAGATTTGATATTTTGAA
The DNA here is from genome assembly GCA_018207615.1 of Philaenus spumarius. Classification (NCBI taxonomy): domain Eukaryota; kingdom Metazoa; phylum Arthropoda; class Insecta; order Hemiptera; family Aphrophoridae; genus Philaenus; species Philaenus spumarius. Next base: position 157,965 of record JAGFPH010001901.1, read on the forward strand.
CAAACAAACATTAACATTTTTATTTATGTAGGCCTAGATAAATCCACTAAACTCGAAACTAACCTGCCGGCAACTTTTATTTCGGTAAAACTATAAACTTTGGAAAATACAGTCAAGATCTAAATCCACATTTCACGTATAAAACTGTCCAGACGTTAGCAATGTTTAAGATCCAAAATCAACTCGTTACAGTTTTGTAAACGGTGTTGGAGAACGTACCAAAAGGTAGACAGCGGTAAAAAATTACGACTTCCTGCAAAACAAATAACACTTAATAAAATATATCTATAAAATCTTTTACTACAGTCGAACCGGTTAGAACCTGCTCCCTGGACGTAATTTTACAATTTTTCCCATAATTTACTACCAATAAAATATCACAATACGTACCGATCGTAATTGCAATTTAATGTGTTCCGTTTAAAGTCATTAGGTGTAATGAAACCTCCTATTGTTCAAACGAAATGTGCAGAATATTGGGCGAATTAGACGGTTATGTACTAAAATGAGCGTTGCGTAGCCTATATTGTGTGATAAGCCGTTTAAAACTTTTTTATACAGTTTTAAGTAACCAAAAATATTGTCCTTTTCTTCCGGTTTCTTTAATAACATATAGGGTAATTGAAAAGTATGCGGCTATAGCTAAAAATAAGAAAAAATAGTTCATATAAACATAGGCCCGAAACTGCTTAGTTTTGCAGATATCCGCCACTTTGTTTTTTTAACCAAATAATTCATATCGAGAGAACGTTTTCACCGATTGAGTTCAAACTTGGCATGAAGTTTAACCTAACAGTGATCTATCTCAAGAAAAATAATTCATTCTATTAAATCATGCGGTTCAAAATGGTGGCCGTTTGAAAATTTCAAACCTAAATTACTCAAAAACCGTACATTTTAGCAAAAAATGTCAAGATAGCCTTTTTGTAGCCCTTTTAATTCCATATCGTATGGTGTAACTGTCACAACAATCGGATGAAGGACAATAGCTAAGGCTGGGTTGCATCAACCGGGATCAAATACCTAGATCAGTAAATCCTGGATCAAATATTTGATCCAGGTATGGTGCAATAGAAACAACCCATCAAAGTAGTTGATCCTGGATCAAATACAACTTTGATCCTAGATCAAAACTGATCCTGGTTGGTGCAACTCAGCCTAAGTTAAAGATAATGACAGCCAATGTATGGGAAAGTGGGGTAAGACCGGGTAGCTAACACTTGACAGCTTACTGAAGCTAAAATATGCATCATGTAAAATCCAATTTTACTATAAATACCCACGAACTATATGGCTGCAATATTATTTCCGTTAAAATTTTTAATCTACAATCATAAATTTGTTGTAATTAATTTTGTGAAAGAAGGCAAATCACCCGGTCTTGCCCCACTGGTGGGGTAAGACCGGGTGTCCATGTTAATATTATGGGGAAATTTTAAATAACATAATGTTTCTCTATAAAGTACAAAGAAAGTGATTTATTTAGGCCTACATATTTATATACAACATCCAACATAGGCTTAGGTGCAACCAATTCTACTAATACTGTATACGGTATATTGTTTTGCACACGTAGGCAGCTATTCTAAGCCTTATAGTTGTTTGAAATCCTAATCATCAACTCATCGCTCAACTGACATCAGCGTTATAGCTGCGTGGTCAAATTATTTATACTCTGTGCCTGCCTATTACATCGATGAAACAAAGTGGAGTAGCACGTAAATAATAGTTTTTGTTTTTCTTCTTTATTGTCAAAAAATGGGTCCCTGGATGGTTTAGATTCACAATTGGAAAGGGGTTGAAATGAGGTAGCTACCCCTATACAATAAATATAATTAGGGCCTAAATTGACCCTTGCTGAGGAAGTGTGAAAGCGGAAAATAAAAAATAATAATAATAAAATTAAAAAAAAATAATAACACCGCTGTAAGCTGAAAAAAAAACCAATTAAGATTGTTTTCAACCTCGTATACACGAGGTATTCAGTCTGTTAGTTCAATAATTGCAGTATAAGAGAGATAACAATATCTGGAGTGATCGATCAGGATGGCTCAGTTAGTAGAGCATTACGACGGAAACGTAAAGGTCCCGGGTTCAAATCCCGGTCTTGGTCCGTGTTTTTTCACTTGTAATTTAATTAAATTGACCCTTGCTGAGGAAATGTGTAAGCGGAAAATAAAAATAATAAAAAAAAATAAATAGCACTAAATTCCTACGAACTATAAATCTAAAATTATTTAGTATTATTCTTAATTGATATAAAAAACATTTGCAATTCGATTACTTAAAGGTATGAAATGGGATAACCGCAATAATTGCTTAAAATTAAATCAAGCAATAGCGAAGCGTTGCCCGGTCCAATAGTAGACATACATCATTTTTAATTACACCCCAAAACGTGTTCTGGGAGCCATGATCGGTGCTCATTTACAACTCCCAACAAGAGTCACTGCAATAGCTCATCTTTCCTATTTAATATCGCTAACTAGAATACCACGGCCGAGATGTAAAACAAATCGTACTTTCTATTTCTCTTAAATAACGTTTCAGAAGTTACAAAAAACGGGAACAAGACTACCTTACAAGACCTACGGACAATACGGGTTGTGCGGCGCGGGGGCGGAGGTTCGAGGTTATCGCCCGCACGGTAGGTGTATTGGCCGATTCCCGGAAGTCGCAGAGTAGCGATGTAGCTAGCTTACCCGTCTCCATGGCAACTGCATTATTCTATTCCCACTTCCCAGTTCAACGTATCCTTTACAGCTTCCACGCCGGCACTGCGAAACTATTATTCAGCTTGCAGTTTGTGCGAGTACAGGGTGTTACGGAATGTGCGTCAGGGGAGCATTACTGGTAGTCACCGAATTAACTCTCATATAATTTAAAAGTTTGGCTTTTACGCGAATTAGAAATCTGTTGTATTTGTATTTACAATCTAGAGGAGACCCTGCGTGCTTCGCACGCCAACCCCCGATGGAACCTTCTAAAAACATATGTTATGTATTATTTATAATAAAGGTGTACCGATTAATAAGAACCTCAAATCTAAGATGGTAAATAATGTTTGTTCAATAATGTTCAAATTAAATATTTCTTATATTTTACTAGCTGACCCGAACGGCATCGCCCGTGGTGGTTGGTATTTTCAGTCTTTTTAACGTAATTGTATTCTTTTTAAGTGTTCAGTCAGTGAGTGGTATTTGGCTTTTATATAACTTAAATAATTACCCCAATAATTGGTGTTTTAGTTCATTGTAGGCCTAACCTAAAATTATATTCAGTTTTTTATCCAAATCAGTTGTTGATATAAATCAGCTGTTTTAAGCTTTTCATACGAACAGCTGTTTTTTGTGCCCCTGATAAAATCAAAAGAAATCTTTCTTCTTCTTCCTTAAGATTAAACTTCCATAAGATTAACATTGAAACTTTGAGGGCCACTGGGGCGTAGCCTTAATGTCCTAGGACTTCGGTAAATGGCCTAAAACCTTTCCAGGGTTAACCTGTGTTACTATGCAAAATTTCAAAGCAATCGGATGGACGGTTTGGTAACGCATTAAGGACAAACATACAAACAGACGGACATACATTGAATTTTATATATATAGATAACAGCAGTTATAATAATGGTTAAGAACCAGCAAGGCTCAGGTCTACATTTTAAAACCCTAACCTAAAATCTAGAAATACAAAAATAATTGCTTCAAATTTTGAAATCATCTGTTAATGAAAATATTGGAGCAGTAGCTATATTATCCGTTATTTTATTCAATTGTTTGCTATGGTAATAAATGTAAATACATGTGTTGGTTTATAATTCTAGGCCTAACCTAGGAATTTTTTCCGACTAAATTTACAAATATTGAAATAAAAAAAGGTTTTTACAGACATGAATTATAGCCTACTCAGACATAATGTCGCTTTTTATTAGTAAAGCTATTTTTTCAATCGGTTCAGTAGTGCCAGAGATTACCCCCTACATACAAACAAACAAAAAAACTAACTTTACCTCTTTATAATATTAGTATAGACTAGGGGGAATCAATGCGTGCGGTTGAGACCTACATGTTTTCTTTATACAGGATGTCCCATAAATAAAGTGCCAAACTTCGGCGAATGGTTCTATGGAAAAAAGTTCATATAAACGCAGACCCACAAACGCTTAGTTTTCTAGATATCCGCCATATTGTTTTTTTTTACAAAATAATTCATATCTAGAGAAATATTTGACTAATTGATTCAAACTTGGCATGAAGTTTAACCTAACAATGGACTGTCTCAAGAAAAATAAGCGATTAAATCCAATCATAAGTTTCAAAATAGCGGCTGTTTGAAAATTTCAAACCTAGATTACTCAAAAACCGTACCTTTTAACAAAAAATGTCACGACTCCTTTTTTGTAGCGCGTTTGATTCCCTATCGGGTGTTGTACTGTACGTCATTTGTAATAATTGGTTTATTCAACCCGGCATCCTATACCAACACAGTAAACACAGCAATATTCTATGTACATTTGCTGTCATTATCTTTAACTAACAGCATCTTTGTTTGATCACGCAAATCAATCAAATTAAATCAAATTAAAAGTAAAGCGTTATTTTAGTAGAGGTAATTTTAGACCAAAAGTTCCAGTAATTTACAATACGGCTGATTTTTTTTATAAGTACATTCAAGTATGTAGATTAACATAAAAAAAAGTTTACCAGTCTATCGATTTCCCAAAGTCGAAAAAAAAATCGATTATCATTTTTTTTCGATTATCCTTAATATTTTGAGCTGGGATGAAGATAGAGAAAAATAAAAAATACCACCGTGTAGGGGAGGTATTTTTCAACAAAAAAGGTCATATGTATTTATTTCGTCCGAGCAATGGTTTGTCTGGAAAAAATTCGAAAATGCAGGTATGTATTTTGCAGCAGGGGAAATCACTAAAAGGGGACATCTTATTCATATATGAAGCGTTGGCTCATTCTAAATTGACCAAATTTTAATATATCGAATTGAAAATTGACGTAGGAGTTACAAAAAAAAATCAGCCATATTGCAAATTACTGGTAGTTTTCACGTATACCGACTGGGCTATTAGGTCTATACAGTTTTATAAACTGTTATGTAATTAACCAAAGCAATTAACTGAATTAAATCAGGTATAGTGTAGGCCTAATCCTAACTTACGAAATATTCGCACGGCTCAGCTAATACATAATATATATAATTAGATTAAATTATCAAACACAATTTAGTGAGTGGAATGAAAAATTTACTTTAAAGTGACTTGTGGTTAGAGCCAGCGTAATAAACTATACATACATGGGTGTTTAATGTTAATGCAATAGTTTATTTTATATGGTTAGTTATACCAGTCTAATTATTAAATTTTAATGGTAGCTATAATATTACATTACTTTGAGCTATATCACTTAATATTACACACATTTAGCTCGTAGGAAGTTACAGTAATTTTAATTATTTAGGTTTAAAGTGAGAATTAACTTAGGCGGTAATTTATTTAATTTTACTTACAAAATGTTTTGTTTTTTGTAAGTAAACAAATAAAGGTTATTTATTAACCTAAACTAAAAAAATAAACGGTACCAGGAACTGGCACATACTTTCTCACGAATCTATTTAAATTATTAAACAGATTCAATGTGACTTCATAATTGTAGGGGTAGGAGGGTGATTTATTAAAGTAGGAGATTAACTAATAAATATTATTATTATTATTATCTAGAGAGAAAACTATTCGATCGATTTCGAACAAATTTTGCACCAAACACGTCAATTAGGCCTGTATAGATGCACGAAAAAAGGGTTTGAAAAATTTGAAAAACAACCCCCTTTATGGCCAAAAATCCCCCAAAAATCTGTTATTTTTAGAAAGATGCAGTTTTTTGCTATGGTAGGGTACATTAAAGGCTGCAAATAGGCCAAATTTTATCTCGTTAGAGCCGTTTTTTTTTTATAAAAACATAATAACTGTTTTTTGGAATTTTTGCCAAAAAGGGGGTTGTTTTTCAAAAAATTTCAAAACCATTTTTCGTGCATTTATACAGGCCTACTTGACATGTCTGGTGCAAATTTTTTTGAAATCGATCGAACAGTTTTCGCTCTAGCTTTGTATACATACAGACAGACATTTTGTGAAAACCACATTTTTTGATCAGGGAGTCCCAAAACGGATATTTCCACAAAAATCTCAACATCGATTTTTTTTTTGCGATCACTGTACTATCTCTATACCACAGTATAAAGTAAAATGAACTTTCATATTTTTGATTAAAATTACATTTTCTTTAATTGAAACAAACTACACGACAATCGGTCCGGTCTCCAGAAATATATATCATTAGCGTTGTAACCTAAAACCAAAAAACCCAAAGTGCCCTTAAAATATATACCGATGAAAGAAATATATAACGCCTGGACGGGAGGTAAGACACCAGATAAGTTAACAGACTTGACGGCGAGTGGCAATCAAATTATTGGAACTAAGATTTCTGTATTATTTATATTCGGACAGCTGATGGAGCGGGGCGAAGGTTATCCATCAACACATCCGGCGCGGACGGACCATGTGACGTCTTACGGATGGTACGATGTACTGTCATATTGAATACAAAATGAATACAGGTCCCAAAACAATGTACTTCTCAAGGCTGTGTTACTATAGAAAATCTATTTTCAATTAGATTTATGTTAAACTTGACCCTGGATTACTAACTATATGTTTATAACGTTTACCATTAACCGTAAGTTAAGTTTGGCGACTATTAATTTATTGTTTAGAAATTACAATTACTAAAGCCTAAGGATTGAAATCGGTAGCCTATATAATCTATTTGTTTACATTATATAGAAAGTATTACAATTTATAGGTTAGTAGCAACTATGCTACGTCTTATTTTAATGAAAAAAATCAAGCTTTCATTGGTTGCTGTGTGTTGAAACATGTGTTGGTTCAGTATTAGGCCTAACTTAAAATAATATTTTGTACTAAGCTGGACATCCGAATCAACTGTTTTATCTGTTATTTTATTCAAATGGTTCCTACGGTTATGAATGTAAATACACTCAAGACATAATGTGTTGGTTCATCGGTCTAGGTCTAATCTAAAATGATGTTTAATTTATTTTACGTGCCTCACCGGCAACATACACACATCATTTATGTTTTTGAGCGCATCTTTGACACAGTACATTTTGAACGATATAAGTTTCATCTTTCTCGTTTTTTAGTTTTTCATATTGTTGCTTATTTATTGGTATTACACAGCTATTAGCAACCATGGGTTTATTGTCCGACTTCATCCTGTGAATCTTGTCCGACTAAATTTACAATTATTGAATCTAGAATGTTTTATCAAAATGAATTATAGAATATGTTACTCATGGATTGTGTAGCTTTTTATTAAAAAAAATGTTTCAATCGGTTCAGTAGTTCCAGAGATTACTCCCTACATACATACAAACAAATTTTCCCTCTTTATAATATTCTAATCATCTCGCACTACAATGACTAAAACATTCAGCTAGCAACATTAACTACCTTCTAAAAAACAGAACATCATGCAAAACTGATAAACTTTTACGACTAGTAGCCTACAACTCCCAACTTGTTCGCAAGTCGTCATTCTAACTTTCTTTAGAAGTAAATATACCGGTATATATTTCTCAGAAAGATTCTGAAAAGTAGGAGTACTATACAGGGTGTCCCATAATAAAATGCCAAACTTCGGGAAATGATTCTACGGGTCAAAATAGAGAGAAAATTAAATTTGTTTTTCAAAACAGCTTCGTTTTCCAGACGTCATAACTAGCAAACGGTTTGACCGATATAGATCAAACTAAGGGATTATATAAAATCAAGCTTTCAAAATGGCGGCTGTTTGAAGATTTCAAACCTGGATTGCCCGAAAACCGTACGTTTTAACAACAAAACAAAACAAAAAAAGACCAGGCACTTATTTTGTAACCCTTTTAAATCCCTATCGGATGGTGTAACTTTCAAAATAATCGGATGAAGAATAAATAGTTAAGTTATGTCTAACAATATTGGTTTGCTAAACCAGTCATCGTATGCCTAAACAGTAAACACAACAACACGGTGGGTACTGCAACAATATTCGGCTTGCCCTAGAAGTTGCCAAATATATTCACCTATGGAAGCTGTTATTCTTTGTTATTTTTAAGTTAAGTTTTATTTTTTGTTACAGATTGTAATTTCATTCTTTATTGTGAACTAGCTGACCCGTACGGCGTCGCCCGTGGTGGTTGGTATTTTCAGTCTTTTTAACGTAATTGTATTCTTTTTAAGTGTTCAGTCAGTGAGTGGTATTTGGCTTTTATATATCTTAAATAATTAGCCCAATAATTGGTGTTTTAGTTCATTGTAGGCCTAACCTAAAATTATATTCAGTTTTTGATCCAAATCAGCTGTTTTAAACTTTTCATACGAACAGCTGTTTTTTGTGCCCCTGATAAAATCAAAAGAAATCTTTCTTCTTCTTCCTTAAGATTGACCTTCCATAAGATTAACATTGAAACTTTGAGGGCCACTGGGGCGTAGCCCTAATGTCCTAGGACTTCGGTAAATGGCCTAAAACCTTCCCAGGGTTAACCTGTGTTACTATGCAAAATTTCAAAGCAATCGGATGGACGGTTTGGTAACGCATAAAGGACAAACATACAAACAGACAAACGTACAAACAGACGGACATACATTGAATTTTATATATATAGATTATGTTCTTATTGTTGTTTGTATATACAGGGTATTCAGAAAAGGGGGCTCTAAGAATTCAGGGCGTGATTCTCCACATCAAAATAAGATGAAAAGTTTCAATAAACGTGGGTCCAAAAATGCTCCGTTTTCTGTCAAGCCGCCATTTTTTTTACAAAATAATTCATATCTAGAGAAATATTTGACTGATTGAATCAAACTTGGCATGAAGTTTAACCTAACAATGATCTGTCTCAAGAAAAATAAGCGATTATATAAAATCATGCGTTTCAAAATGGCTGCTATTTAAAATGTTGGACTTAAATTACTCAAAAATCGTACATTTTAACCAAAAATGTCAAGACACCTTTTTTGTAGCCCTTTTGATTTCCTACGCAATGGTGTAAATGTCACAAAAATTTCTTTAGATATGAATTATTTTGTTTAAAAAAAAACAAAATGGCGACTAGACAGAAAACGGAACATTTTTAGACCTGTTTATTGGAAGTTTTCACCTTATTTTGGTGTGGGGAATCGAGCCCAGAATTCTTGGAATCGTTTTTCTGAACACCCTGTTTATCAAGGAATGAAATAATAAATACCTAAATAAAACGCCCTCATTAGTTTTCCACGCCTAATATGGTGTAACATATTTAGCATAATAAATCAATTAATTACGAAACTGATTATTACCATACAGTATCTTGACTCTAGATAACTAATAATATAGTTTCACTAAGGAATGGACTCTACTTTGCTCGTAGTGTCTTGCTAGTTCTACTTGGTGAAGATGACGGCATAGCCATCGTTCCACGGCAAACGAACAATGAAAATTTACATAACAAACAAGAAACAACTACTAAAACCAACATGATTCCAACACCCAAGTACAAGAGCATCGAGGCCGTTCTAAAGTGGACCAAAGTTCCTCCTACGTGTCTACTGTTCAAGGACTTCTTGTAACGCGCCGTCTGCAATGTCCACGCTAGCGAGGGCCCACTTAACACTGGCCTAGGCCTACTATTAGCCTAAGAGAAAGTAGACGTTTACGTAAAATGACAGCATACTTGTTTTTTTAGCCGTCGCAATTTGGCGGCAAAGTTTCTTTTGGTACGGGTGATACAATACAAGTCCTGAAACTGAATGACGGATTCATAATCAACGTACAGAAAAAACTAAAAACTAAATTTGAATCAAAAGCTTCTAGACGTGGCCTGTTCTGAACCGACACACGTTTGTTGAACGCATTTACATCCATTACCATCGCGACCAACTTGGAAAATTTAGAATCAGTTATTTATGTTTCCACAACCAACAGTTTTTTAGGTTGGGTTAAATTCAAACATCTGTTGTTACGTATTCAAACAAAACAGGTGATTCAGATCATAAGCTGAACACAATTTTAGGTTAGGCCTAATATTGAACCGACACACGTTTCTTGAAAGCATTTAGATTTATTTCCATAGCAACTAAATTGGCAAATTTAAAATCAGGTAATATTCTTCACAGCCGACCGTCGGTTTACTATATCGTAATTCAACAACCATCACTGTTAAAAACCAAGCCTATTTGACCAGTTTGAAATACAGCTTTACCTCATATCGTATCGCGTTATGCTCATATTTTATAACTTGAAAATTGCCTCTCTACTGTATAAAAATACAAAATCTCTGACCTAACCAATCGTCACTCCCGTGAAAATATCACAGAATAAGATAATCTATTTGCATTTGCTTCTCCACGGGACGAAGAGAGCACGCGTCGGAGCCCTCTGGTTTTAAATAAAGCAAAACAATTTCACTGTCCAATGACCATTTGGAAGGAAACACCTTTAAGACCCTAAAATATTTCACAATTTGTGCGCAAACTTTTAATTAATTATTTTTCTTGCTGTACCTTTCTTCCAAAATAATTACAAACCGACTATTGACAAAATTCCAAAACTGAAGCAAATATATTGATTTAGGAAATGCCCACTAAGTAAACTCGAGTTAGGGGGACAGAGGAAAATCGAGACGAAAGAACTAGCAAAAATAGTGAGAATGAAAATCAAATTCCAGGAATAGTTGAGAAGAAAAAAAACTGTAAATATGTGAGGAAAAAACAAGGAGAGTGAGAACTAAATAATGCCTGAAAATATACAAGAATTAGAAACAATAAAATAATAAAAAATCGAGACGGGTGAAATAAAGAGCTGGCAAAAATAGTGAGAGTGAAAATCAAATTCTAGGAATAGTCGAGATGACAAAAAAAAAAAACATTAAATACGTGAGGAAAGAAACAAGGAGAGTGAGAACTAATAATGCCTGAAAATACACAAGAATTAGAAACAATAAAAAGTCAAGACGTATTAAACAAATAAGCAAAATTAGTGAGAATAACAATCAAATTCCACGAATAGTTGAGAAGATAAAACAACTGTAAATATGTGATGAAAGAAACAAGGACAGTGTGAACTAAATAACGGCTGAAAATACACAAGAAACAATAAAAACCCAAAACACATGAAACAAAGACCTGGCAAAAAAAATTGTGAAAATGAAAATAAAATTCCGGGAATAGTCGAGAAGATAAAGAACTGTAAATATGTGAGGAAAGAAACAAGGAGAGCAATAACTAATTAATTCCTAAAAATATACAAGAATAAAATAATAATAAAAACAATAAAAAATCGAGACGCATGAAACAAAGACCTGGCAAAAAATTGTG
>JAGFPH010001901.1:204528-219494 GCA_018207615.1 Philaenus spumarius
ATTTTTAACGCATTTTTTGGGAGTTTTAAGCAATAATTTCCATATTTTAAGCTAACACGTAAAAAATATAAAGCCTTCTTTATAACTTAAAGTAGTTTCTCAGATTATTAATCTATAAATAGAATCCGAAACACGGTATTACGAATGCATGTTTCAACGATTTTGCGGCTTGAGTCATGCCTTTTGCATTGAAATCATACTGTACACTCGGGAGTTTTGTTCAAGGTAAAGAAGAGCCTTAATAACATATTAAATCTAAACATGTTATTAGCGAATTTCCATAAGAAAGATGAGCTATTGCAGTGACCCTTATGGTAAGACCTAAGGTCGGGAGTACCGATCATGGTCTCCAGAACACGTTTTGGTGTGTCATTAGAAATTGTATATATATACGTACATTTGTGTTCGCACTCTAGGTCCGATTTGACCCAAATTTGCTGCACCCGTTAGGTTGTCTTGGACGAGTTCGTTAGCTAAAAAAAATCCAACAACCAAAAGCACGTTTTTTGACAGGAAGTAACTATTTGTTTAGACTTTTCGTACGAGAATGAAACTGTATCCAGGTTTAATCTAATCAAATAAATGTATGATATTATTCTGCATATTTTCTTTTTTTACACTGCCTTATAGCTTTGCTTGGTTCCCCTAAAATCAATCAAAACGTAACATACCATAAAAGTACCCGGCTCAAATCAACGTAAGGAATTTTACCGTGGATCTTCTGATTCGAGAACGACGGCCGAGTTTGTAAGCTGCGATCGAACCCGAGGCCGCAAGGCCGAATTTCTCTGTTGCGAATGGGACGAAGGAACGCGTGAGTCGAAGCTCGACTAATATATTTCATGCACACATTTGAGTAGATAAATTTCTCAAATAGTTGTTTGAAACCCTAATACATATAAACTTAGTTTTGGATATTCGCTCAACTCACGTCAGCGGTTCAGCTGCGTGGTCGAATTATTTAAAGTTTGTTATATTTGACACCGTTAATGAAATTGTATTTATTGCACATAGTAAGTAAACCATCCGCATTACCATTTTTAAACTAATTAATTTGAAACACGACCGACAGCAAGCTTCTACATTCCCTTGACATATTTTAGCGTTTCAAAGGAAATACGAGCACCAACAGTCGGACAATGCAACTTGCAGACGCTTGCATAACCGTTGCACAGTTTGCAAATTATACGTATTTTCATTACACTTCTACTGAATAAAGTCCTGCAGACAGTGAAAGAATGATGTCATAATGGTAGATTAATCCAGGCAAAACATAGTTTCTATCCATCCTCGGGTAAAGTTTAAATAAACTGATTATCCTATAATCTAATACCAGCAATGTCTTTTTGTTTGTTTCTACATAGGTTTGTTTGTACATACCTCGAGATCCAGTGGAAGGATTTTGCTGAAAGTTTGGGATTAGAGGCTTTTGGGTGTAAAAAATCGATTGGTGAAAACCACTACCTCGGAAAACTCCTATTTTTCTAAACAACTCATTTGAAAATAAAAAAATTTTAACATTGGGCTTATGGAGTTTAAAATCATTACATATGTTTATTGACTATAATAATAACCAGTAATCAGCAGTGTCTCCACTTTTAGGGTAATTACCCTTTTCTAGGGTAATTTGAGCTCTTTAGAGGCTTCAGAGTAAATTTGGGGTAATTTAATTTTTTTAAATTTGAGGGTAAGATAATTAAACTTTCTAGAACATGTTACTTTTATGACATTAATTTTAACTATTAAACTTAGAAAATAAAACAATTTAGTGAATTAACAACATCTCTCAATAAATATAGTTTAAAAAAACTAAAAAACACGCTTTTAGAGCATATCAAACTAAAAAGTTAAAAATAATTTTTCAAATAAGCTTAAAACAATAATAAACGATAAATACTAGCATTATTGTAAAAAAAGCGTTGGGCGCTCGATGTACGAGAAATATGGACAAAGCGCCCCACGCTTTTTTTACAATAATGCTAGTATTTATCGTTTATTATTGTTTTAAACTTATTTGAAAAATTATTTTTAACTTTTTAGTTTGATATGCTCTAAAAGCGTGTTTTTTAGTTTTTTTAAACTATATTTATTTTTCACTTTTTAGTTCGATTAATTATTGAAAAAAAAAAAATTTGGCCGTGGACGGGATTAGAACCCACGATCGGGGATTGACGTCAGCGACGACCCGCGCCTTAGACCGCTCGGCCAACGATTGAACTTACGTAAGAGAGATATAATAACAGTAATTAGCCACTGGCTTTTAGTCCAAAGGAGAGTTACTTACAAACAAACATACATACATACAAGTGAAGCTAATATAAGCCTGTTAAAAATACTTTGGATGAAATGTAATCGTAGTTCAAAACGAACTAAGACTAAACTGATAAAACACAGATTACAAAATTGTCTGCCAGTAATTATCACAATCAATCATTTGAAATTTTTAATTTGGTAAACATTCATAGATTTCTAAGGATTTTACTCGATGACAAGCTTAATTGAAAGGCTCATCTAAATATTGTCAAGCAGTAGTTAACGTCAATATATTATTGTACATAATTATAATAATAATTTTATATTATAAATATTATAATAGGTCATTTTTCCTATGGAAATTCGCTAATAAACAGCAGTCCCTACAACTATAAAAATTGCTTTTAATTATATTAGCCTTTAAATGATATCAACTCCTATAAAATCGAGTGTACGTACGTGAGTAACATATAATATAACAGCTGATTTCACCCATCATCTTTAATACCGAAACAGAACCCCGTATTACAGGCCTACTTTGGGATTACGTTTACAACAACAATCATTATAATTTCTTGAAAAGTTCATTTTTTTATATGAGTTTAGGCCTACAACTAATTTATGCTAACTAATTTATAGAACTCATTTAAATACGTTATAAGATTTGCTTTGAGGATATAAACTGTACATAAATACAACCTTTTATCATCAATATATTCGTTTATATAAATTAAATTTAAAGAAGAGTTACCTATTTCTTTAACTTCGGAAACATTCGTACAGTACGATTTTTTTTAACCGTGCCCTAGGCTCGGCTAGCGCACGGTGGGCTAGCAGTGTAGCGGGGAGGGATTGTAAAGGCAGTTCCACAAACTTCGAATAAACAAAAATGATTGAATAATTATTCGAATAAAATTATTGAAATAAAAACCTTAATCTGTCCTTGTTTTTAATGAGCTGAACCAGTGTATAATAATCAATGATAATATAATGTTTACATCTTTGTATAACATATATATAAACATTTTTATTTGATTATTAATTTCTTTACTATATAATATTAATAATTTCTAAATCATTTAAATATGATTTAAATATGATCTATCAATGTGGAATAAAAAGCAATTAAAGATTGTATTTTTATTTAAATAATATAATAACGTGTATAATTACAAATTTTTAACAAATAAGCCTACAGTTTTATAATCCTTATAATTGTACACATTTACAGAAACCAAGGTTGAAACCGCGGTAGTGAGAAATTACTACAAGTGGATCACTAGACGGAATATAAGGTATTTATAAAATTCAGTGATCCAGAGACTTTCTTAAAATGACATTTACAGAGTTAAATACCCCCTGAGCACAGTTAGGTAGGCCTAGATAAAGTCTGTTGTTTTTAAATTATATGTATTTCTGATACATATCTAATTAATCTGCCTGTGATTAGTGAGGGGCTTACTAGTAATTTAATAAAACATAGAAACGGTTTCTAAAGTATTAAAGCACTAGCAAAGTTAACAACTACAAGAGTAGGACTTGAAAGTGATAAAAACAAACACAATTACAGAGCTATGATTACTCCACAGATAGCAGCGATATTAAACTCACAATTCATTACAGTGAAAGTTATTTACATTTACATTGGAAGAGATATTTTTCTAATTACACAGGTAGGCCAGCCTTATCTACAACAACAATCTCTTGATATCAGTTCAAGGCAAGGCCAGTCTTTAAAACACTGTTCAAATTTGAGATAAACATTTTTGTATTCTCGCCTATCTAAGGGCACACCTAGGCGTGTATGTTAATCAAGTATATTTTATCAGTTCAACTTTATTAAATTTTAACCCAAATATTAAGTATTCTATCCTTAAATGCCTACAGACCATGTTCAAACAACTTCAATATCACCCTTGGGACTAACCATGACATCAAAAACTTTGCTTAACCAAGGCATAATGGTCAGGAGAAAACAACTCAAATTATTATAATATAGCAACGCTTCTAGGTGAATACTATAAAAATTTTGAGGTTGAGGTGAATTATAATTTTGAGGTTGACTTAAGAATTTGTGTTATCAAATCAATATCTTTATTCAGTACTAGGGGAGATCCCTGCATGCTTCGCATGCCAACCCCCTATAGAACTTTCTAAAAACATATGTTATGTTTTAATTATTTATAATGCCTTTTATATATATAGAACCCAATACAAAACCATTTTTGGGAATGGCAACTCTTAAATTAGTACTTTTTTTCAACTATAGCCTAAACTTATTTTGCTCCGTAACAGTTTCAAATAGAAAAAAAATATTGAATACAAAAGTTGTAGATAATTGAATTCCACACTAACGATTTTTCATGAAATTTAAGATCCGATATTTCGTTTTTCCGATATAGCAAAAAATATAAAGCCATTGTAAAACCGTTTTTGGGAATGACAACCCAAAACTACCTAACCCCCCCCCCCCGCAAAAAACCCTAAAAATTTGAATATCAAAATGAAATTTCTTTAGTTTTCCAATTTACATCACAAAGTATATCATGTGAAGTGGGAGAATTAGTGATGATCAGTGAGTGAGTGAGGGCTTTGCCTTTTATATATATACAGTATTGTAAAAACACATTTTGCAAATGTAATGTAACTACCATATTATTGAGAAGCAAAAGTAATGTATGACAGAAATTAATAGCTTAGCTTATTTATAAATAATTAGCTTCTAATGTTTCCCTGACAAAAGAAATCAATGTATATGGATATGAATAAAATTTAAATCATTGATTCATTACATTTTTAATTAGCTGACCTATTTTGATTTCATGAGGAAAAGTTGATAAATCCACATTTAATAACATGCAGTATTAAACACCCTGCTGAAGTGGGGTAATTGGGTCCAGAAAATCATATATTCAGCTCGAGTCCTTGTTGTATGAAAACGGTTTGCACTAGAATCATGAAATTTTCATCGAATACAGTATTTATTTAGTTCTGTAGTAGGCCTATTTGAGAATTTTTTTTTTTTTAAGTTTCACTTTTCACTTTAAATGTAAATTTTGCCTATTTTTAAAAAGTGTATTATTTGATTAACATCTCCTGGCCAAAAGGAACACAGCCTCTAATTTCTATAAATATTGGCAATTGAATTTGGGGTATTTGGAATCGTAGCTTAAAACATCACTATTTTTTGGGACAATTTTTTTTAAAGGTAAACGAATCAAAAGTTATTGTAGATAAATCTGGACACCGTGAATTAGCACTTTATCTTTTGGTATAATTGTAATATAAAAAAGACAGAAATAAATAAATGTGAACAAGGATAGGCATATTATAATCTTTGAATGGGATTGTTATAAAAATTGTTTTTTTTTTACAAATTCTCCTAACATTTGTAACAATGCTTAACCCCCAACCCCACTTTTCCATAAGCTGTAAACTTATTGCTAATCTTTCTCTACATATTCCAAGGGAATTTCTGTGGGCCCTTCACACCCTTTATGGTTCCCTGTTTTTGGCATGTCGTAAACTGTTGGGAAAGGGAATTGAATATTTTTTTAAACACACTTCTAAGAGAACCTTCTGAAATATTAAGTGCCTTTGAAATTTGATTCACTGTCATAAGTCTTTTATATATAGCATAATTTATAGTTTCTCACAATTTCGGAGTAAAAAATTACAGACACATAACAAAACACTGTCATTTTAATCTCTTAAATTTTAGGGTCAACCATAAAAAGAAAAACTAAAGTCTAAATTTACTCATAAAGTAAAAATACACCTAACGTATAAAAAAATATTTCAAATGAATTATACTACATGAAACAAAAGTTTCCAAACTTTAAAGAGTAGGCCTACCGATTTTTACCTTTCAAATTACGAAAATCTTAATGCATGATTCAAATAATAGCCCCCCTGATTCCAATTACCTCACTTCATGCTACTTAGTTTCTGTAGGCCATGATTCATTTCACAATGTAAAGAGCCAGCTGCTACTGTTTTCTTTCTGAATATTGATTTGATACTGCTAAATTATGCTGGGATGACAGGAGGATAATATTCTGCATCAAATATACCTTGTATATTTTCTTACATGACAAGATTAGATTACTTCATGTAGCCAACTTTTTAAACTTTTAAAAGCAAAATTTAATTGGAAATAAAACAACAGATTAACGACGTGTACAACAGAGAAAAACTGTAGTGTTATTGCCAATTATTCCTGCTGTTTATTAATAGTACAATCCACTGCATCCGTTAAATTGCCAATTATTTTTTAAATCATCTACAATATATATCTCACAATAATCAGAGCTTTCTTTGAAACTAAGAACTACCCTATACAAACTAGAACACAGCAGGAAATATTATTTCAAAAAGATTAACATTTATAAACAAATACAATCCAAACACAGTCCAGACCTAGTTAAAAACAAACCAGACTTGCCTACTGATTTCAACTTCTAGAATCGTATTAATCTTATCACAGATTTATATCTCAAATGGTCTAATAGCACTATAACTTCCTTTCTATTATCAATTTAGTTAGAATGTGAGTTCTAATTATTATAAATATCGTCTCAACTATAGGATTGTCTGATAAGAGACTTTATTAGAACAATAGAACACAGGCTCTTATACAAAACCTAGAGGAGCGACTCTTCAAAACAGACCTGTCACAAGCTTAATAGTAACAAAACAGACCTGTCACAAGCTTAATAGTAAAACAAAGTATGAAAATTGGACTATCTTTAAATCCAACAAAAAAAGTGGGTTCGGTTATTTCAAGACCTAAAAAAGTTTCACGATTAGTTTAAACAGTATTTTTACTAATTGAACGAATACTTTATAAATTAGCAAATTTGTTATGAAAACTAACTTGTAATCATAACTATTATAAACTAAAACAATTAAAACATGATAGGCAATGAAAACATCATGTAATCTATTCATAGAGATTATCTTTAATTACATCCTGTGCATACATTTTATGAAGTTAAAGGGTTGTATTTTTTTTATGAATCAAAAAATAAGAATCCAGGTTACAAGAGTTTCATCATAAAGGATATTCCTATTATAAACTTATAGAATACCATACTGTGTGGCATATAAAAAAAACTTATACTTAATAATGCAAAAAGGATCCATTTGTTACAAAATCATTTGACAACCACCCTTCAAGTAAATCTATTTATTAACTAACACTCTTCATGACAAAGATTTTCCTGTGCAGGCTATGTGTTCAATAAAAGTTGAGGAAAAATAGGCAAAATAAACGGTACCAGAAACTGGCACATACTTTCTCAAAAACATATTTAAATTATTAAACAGATTCACCGTGACTTCATAATTGTATTAAAGTAGGAGAGGGGATACATTAAAGTACGAGAGTAACTAATAAATATTATTAGCTGAATGACAATTTTTAGAAAGATGCGGTTTTTTGCATATGGTAGGGTACATTAAGGGCTACATTTAATAAGCCAAATTTTATCAAAATCGTTAGAGCCGTTTTTTAATAAAAAAATAATTGATTTTGGGGGGACTTTTATTTAGCCAAAAAAAGGATCGTTTTTCAAAATTTGTCAAAACATTTTTTCGAGCATCTAGGTCTATACTAATTGACAAGTTTGGTGGAAATTTGTTCGAAATCGATCGAATAGTTTTCTCTCTAGCTTTGTAGGCTATACATACAGACACACATTTAGTAAAATCCGCTATTTTGGACTCAGGGGGTCCCAAAACGAACATTTTCACAAAAATCTCCACATCGATTTTTATTGCGATCACTATATACTTTCTCTATACTACAGTGTAATGAGAAAGTAAAATGACCAAATAGAATATAGGCCTAATGTCAAATATGTAGTTGTTTTTGTTTCCTCTCTTTTGACCAATTATATATTACATGTTTATTCGTTTTATACAAAAAAAAAAAAAAAAAAAAAAAAAAAAAATATTATATTTGTAATAAAGAAAAAATTAAGCTAGAAATGTATACAGGGCTATTTTCAGATAAAAACATTCTTGTGGTTTACAAATTGTACAAAGGACAATACTTTGTTTAAAGGGCCAGAGAAGAAAGGGGTCATAAATTACCAACATGGCTCACACAAATAATTGGTTCACCGTACTACCTGAACCTAAAAAAGGTTGGAAATACTATTTCCTAGCCAGCCCTTTCAAGAGAAACAGACAATTTCACTATTCCTAGAAATACAAACATTAGAAATGTAGAACTCGTTGGACGTAGGTGGCGCGACAGTCGCCATGTTGGGAAAGGTTGAAACCTTTCTCACGGCATGGCATTCCATAGGGTTAAAACAAACTTTAAAAAAACAAAATATTCAACCCATAATCTGTAAGGGTTGCCATTTACGTACTGTAAATCCACTCTAAACCTATTTTAATTCCGTCTAAATTTTACGTGCATTCAACCCATAAACACAAAAACTCACCATATCGGGGCCCATATCTTTCATTTCCCGAAAACCACGCGTGAGAATCATGCAAGAGGTTTGCTCCAACTTTTGATGCAGTAGTTGCGAATATACAAAAATGTATTTTCACAAAACAAAAACAAAAATCACAAATACCACACACTCGGTAACGAGCGAGCCTAACACCAACTACTGGATTCCTATTAGTCCAGAAGTTCACAACTATACATTCACCAGCTAATAAACGTTGCTGTTTGTGTACAAAACAACAACAAAATTACCAACGAATAAACAAATATGAGCACAACACAAACACTGCCTGGGATGACGCCAATCGACAAAGAATTTTGATCACTATACAACACAATAACACCAACTTGCCACTTTCTTCTTTTAATTACAGATTTACGAATTAAACGCAGAAAACAGATAGCCTGTTGTTATCACTTGATTGGATGATTTAAAATTACACTATGTACAATTGTAGACTAATTATTACAATTCCCGATTTCGGACTTCACATTCTCTTCGCTAGGAACGCGTGCTGTAAATGAACCGACAGACAAAGGACTCGGTCGCCGGTTTTGGACGAGTCTACGTCGAGGGGAGTTACGATGTTGCCAACATTACCACCTTAGCTTTCCCACCGACATCAACAGACACTATTGATTTTTCACTCTCACTGTCAAGTTCAAACCAACTGAACACGAGAGGGGAGAAGCTACCTAACAACTTTGTTTTTTATTAAAAGAATACTATGCCGACACAAAGAAAACAAAATATTATTTTTAAACCAGCAACTTTAGCATCAGGCGTAAACAGTACAAACAATTTCTTATAAACCGTTGAAATTTTCTTGGAATAAATCGGCCCTATAAACTAATCAATGCCCACAAATCATGTTTTTATGAATATCAGTAACGAAAATTAAAAGTATACGCGAATAAAGTTGATATGCCTTGACCTACATTAAAAATGCCCAATGTCAGTCGAGTTGACGTCTGCCAATGCTATTTCTAAACAAATTATTCAAAGCACGGAATCTCAGATGGAAAACTTTCATTTATCTTCTTTACTAAACTCATTAGGCCGACATGATGTGTGTGGTAGAACTGTTTTCAAGATTGGAGTTTTCGTAAATTCATTTTAACACGTTCACTGCTACGCAAATTTCGTATTTCCTATGCTAGGAGCTGACGTTTTATTTTTTATATTTATACGTTTTATTTTTTATATTTATAGCCTAAATGAGTAGAAATTACTTTATTTTTTATTTTTGAACCTTTCTACGTAATAATCACTAATATTTTAAAGCGTACGCACATGTTCGTCCATAGCACATAGGCTTAAAATTGGCGTGCGAAGCAGGCAATGCTCTGTGTATTGAAAATTCTCCCAATATGGAGGTTGGCATGCGAAGCACGCAATGCATTGTGTATTTAAAATACTACCAATATTCGGGTTGGCGTGCGAAGCATTGTGTATTGAAAACACTCCCAATACGTGGGTTGGCGTGCGAAGCACGCAATGCATTGTATATTGAAAATACTCACAATACGCGGGTTGACGTGCGAAGAATGCAATGTGTTGTGTATTGAAAACACTCTCAATACGGGGGTTGGCGTGCGAAGCACGCAATGCACTGTATATTGAAAATACTCACAATACGCGGGTTGGCGTGCGAAGCACGCAATGCACTGTGAATTGAAAATACTCCCAATACAGGGGTTGGCGTGCGAAGCACTGTGCGTCGGCCGCTTCTCATAGTGTTCAGCGTCAAGCTCACATGTGCGTGCTTAGCAGTGAACGTGTTAACGCGATGATAGTACTCAAACGTTAAAGTTATAAAACGTGTATACGCGACCGTAGTATGTGCGGATAGTTTACCCCAGTCGCATAAAAGCGAAGCCAACCCCGAAAAGGGTTAAATATACCCCTTTTTCGGAATCCAATTATCCGAATTTTCGATTATCCGAATGGGGTCCGGTCCCAATTGATCCGAACAACTGGAGTTCTACTATATTACTAAACAAATTATTCAAAGCACGGAATCTCAGATGGAAAACGTTAAGGGTCGGCTCTAGTAAAACAGAAAGTATCCTGCGACTCCTTATAGCGGCGGTAGGTTACGCGGACATTGCTCATCCTAAATCCATTTAAAACCCGCAATTATTCAAATAGCGTTTTTTTTTTAAATACCAAACTCTTGGGGACAAAATTCTTAATCCGAATGGCTTGGTAATTTCTTGCTATAATTAATAGTTACAACGTAAAAAATATTTAAAATCACCCTATAGCGGCGGTAGGTTACACGGACATTGCTCAGCCTAAATCCATTTAAAACCCGCAATTGTTCAAATAGCGTTTTTTTTTTAAATACCAAACTCTTGGGGACGAACTTCTTCAGGCGAATGGCTTGGTAGTTTTTCGCTATAAGTAATAGTGACAACATAAAAAATATTAAAAATCAATGTTTTAAATTGTTAATAAATATTAAACAAAATATTTTTCTTAGTTTTGAAAAAGCCATTTGCATGCATATTGACCATAGCTTTAAAATGACATATCGTTTATAATTTTCCGATCAAAAATAAAGGAAAAATTTGGATTTTAATTTAACATTGGTCTTATGGAGTGTCAGCCAACATGGCCGACAGCTAGAGCCGACCCTTAATTTATCTTCTTTACTAAACTCATTATGATAACTGTTTATTATTGGTAGAACTGTTTTCAAGATTAGAGTTTTCGTAAATTAATTTTAAGATCAATAAAAGCGCCTAAAAAATCCATCCAATTATGGTAAACAAACTTTAAAATTCTACGAACTTGCAAATATAGTTTCAGTTCTTTATACAAATGATGCACAAATATTTGACAAATCAAAACAGAAGATGCTACTCCACCTAACGCGAATAAAATAAACATCGGCAATTCGACTCCATAAATTACTCCCAATAAGAAGGTAAATAACTCCGCCCTTATCATTAGATGGAGGAGCCTCTATCTACCAGGGTGGGGAGGATAACAACACTGATAAAAAGATAAGCAGGCCCCACGTGTCTACCATTGAGGAATTTTACCAAAACATACCTCGAAACTATGATTATTTTGTTGCTATACAGTCCAGCAATCGAAATAAAAAGTACAATTATAAAAATTTATTGCTATTATTATTAAGTCTATTATTATTTTCTTTAAGCTCCTAATTACACTAGGCCGCCAGGCGACTCAACCAGCTGCGCCACCGGCGGCGCGTTCAGGGCAACCGGTGATGCGGCCAATCACTCTTTGTTCGGTCCTACGGTAGTTCAATAGTTCTCGCCAGCCGAGCAGTTAGTTTTCTGTATATGTGTTTCTGTTGGCAATTTAATGAAAATAAACGGTACCAGATAACTGCCACATACTTTCTCCCAGTTGAAACTTTACACCTTCCCAAGAGTAGCATAGGAGGTGGTTATTTAGAATTGCAAAGTAGGACATACCATGGAAAATATTAGATGCATGTAACACACATCCATATTATATTATTATTAAAACTATTCGACCGATTTCGAACAAATTTGCACCAAACATGTCAATTAGGCCTGTATAGATACACGAAAAAAGGTTTTGATAAATTTAGAAAAAAAAACTCCCTTTTTGGCCAAAAACCACCAAAAATCAGTTATTATTATTATTATTATTATTACCTAAACGAGAATATTTAGAAAGATGCGGGTTTTTGCATATGGTAGGGTACATTAAGGGCTAAAAATAAGCAATTTTTTATCAAAATCGTTAGAGCGGTTTTTGAGAAATTTTGATTTTTTCTAGTTCTTTGGCCATTTTTGGGGGATAAAAACCCCTTAAAAATCAAACATTTGAAAAAATGAAAAAAGCATCTGGAAATATTCCAGAACTACACCTGCATACCAAATTTCATCAAAATCGGACCGTTGCTATGGTCTCCAGCTCTGTACACATCCTAACAGACACACAGACAGATATCACAAAAAAAAAAAAAAAACACTTTTTTGGGTTCAGGGAACACCAAAACAAATAATTCCACTAAAAATATTTTTGGGTTCAGGAAGCACCAACACAGATAATTCCACTAAACAACTTTTTGGGGTTCAGGGAGCACCAAAACAGATAATTCCACTAAAAATTTAAATTCAAAAATGTGGACGAAAACAATACTTTCTCCATAAACTACGAATCGGGGGGAGAAAGTAAAAAGTTAGCAATTTTTTAAATGGAGGACATTTAAAACTTTCGCTTCTGACGAGAAAACTTGCCCCATCTGTTGTACTACAGGTACAATTTGTTTTATTTAATTTATCTACTATTTTTTACTTTCTCTGCACCTATAAATTAATCGCATGACATTAAACAATTTGTTTTAGAATATTTGTTTCTAGAAGTCGTACGACCTGATACGCAATAGCGAATGTCCTGGTGATACTTAACCGTCATAGCAAGATGTTCAAAGGGGCGCTCCACCACTTTCAGGCTATTTAAATTACTTGCGTGTTATTTGTAGAGAAGAATTATTATGTTACTTGTTGGGAATCTGTAACATACTTTTATCCATAATCAAATTCAATACATTGAGGTTTTTAAACATAGCTGTAGGAATTAAAAATAATTCGACCACGCAGCTGGACCGCTGACGTGAGTTCACCAAATTTCCAAAACTAAGTTTATATGCCTATGTTTTAGGGTTTCAACCAACAATTTGGGCAAATAGGTCTACTCACGAAGGCGTTGAACAGCTGCCTTGTGTACGCAATATATTAGTAATTTTTTTTTTTGCGCCTAGTGGCCTCGCGAGTTTGCACCACTTGGCTTCGAACCGGGTACTTGTATGGTATTTTACGTTTTGGTCGATTTTGGGGGAAGCAAGCAAGCTATAAGGTCGCGTAAAAAAACAAAATGTGCAGAATAACATCCTACATTTATATTTTTAGAAAAAAAACTTTAAAAAATTTCATTCTCGTTGTAAAAATCTCAAAAAATAGTTACTTTCGGTCAAAAAACGTGCTTCCGGTTGTTGGATTTTTTTTTGGCTAACGAACTCGTCCGAGCGACATAGACAACCAACACGTGTACCAAATTTGAACCAAATCGGACTTGAAATGCGGCTGCTAAGAGTGCGAACACATATACACATATTATATATATATATGAATTTTAATGACACCCCATTTAATAAAACAACATGATTTTAGGTTAGGCCTACAATGAACCAAATACACAACCAACTTGGCAAATTTAGAATCAGGTGAATTTGTGAACTCTTCACAACAGTTTTTTTTAGATTAAGTAAACGCAAAGAAACACAAAGAAAAGGCTTATTGTATAGCCTAAGTCAAACATTTAGTTGGTAATACTGTATCAAAATTTGTTTGAAATGTCGACTATTGATTATATTTAAATACTCATGGTGAAATTACAACGCAAGTTGCAAATCGAATTATTGGGGTTGGCCGTATCTATTCTGATCCCTGTCTTACATAAGCTATGTATAGCCAATGTATTTGGATAGCCTAGTAGAACTCCGATCCAATGCAATATTTCGTTCCACTGGAAATTCGACGATAGTGGCGCTATCCGCGCTATCTATTGGGGGAACGACGGAAGCTGTGTGAAACACCAATGCTACCAATGATTTCTCCCTAGCGCTACCTCGCGGCGCGATCATGCACTATTTTCCCGATAAACTAATTTTCGCTTTACTTCTGCCACACGTATGGATGCAATATCTATTTATTATTCATGATCTATGGTATAGCTCACCGCTCAATCGCCCGTTTCCGTGAAAATTTCAGAGTATACAATAATCTATTTGCATTGGCTTCGGCATGGGTCGCCGCCGTGATCGGTCAGGGAAGCAAGAGATGCGGAGCCTCTAGTCTTGAATAAACTAAAATGTTACAAAATTGATATCAAGTTGCGTCCACTTCAAACAGCAGCATAATATCGCTTTCATATGGAATAATATTGCATAAATGGACAGGATATTCGTCCGTGACATTTATAACCTACTGCAAGCTGCAGCAAACTTCGTCACTAGGTATGAATAACGGTAAGGTTACAAGAACAGTGTTCCCAGAAGGTCTTAAGACATACAATTCCAAGGAAATGCATATACAGCACACACGGATCTTTCAATCGTGTGCAAATAATTACGGACGATTAACGTACTATAGCCCGTCTCAGGTTAAGTTGAGGCAAGCAGGGTGGGTACTTAGGGTCGGTTTCAACCGTCATAAAACTGACCCTTATTAATGCCGC